>JAUUDZ010285976.1:0-16644 GCA_032361705.1 Panulirus versicolor | reverse complement strand
CAAGAAGCATCATGGAATTTCCATGAATAAAATGTGCGGAGAAAAGCGGTCTGCAAACCATGAAGGAGCTGCTGAGTACGTGGATGAATCTGGAAAACTCATAGCTGACGAGCACCTCAGTCCTGAGTAGGTGTATAATGCAGATGAAACTGCATTATTCTGGCGATGCACAACTAGGATAACACTAATAACAGAAGACAGAGAAGACCCCATGGGATTCAAACAATCTAAGGACAGACTTTCCATCTTAGAGTGTTCAAACATTCAAGATTTGTCTGATTTAAATTTCTAGCAGTCCATGGTATTTTTTAGACACATGGGAGATGTATAATTAGTGGGTTAGAGGTGTGTTGATGAATTATTATTATGTGACCAAGGTTGGTCTGGCAAAATGGAACTAAGAGTGCCAGAAAATCGGTGGTGTACCTGTATAACGTACTGGAGTGGAACAAATATAAATATCAATGTCTATCTTACACACATAGCATGATTACTATTTCCATATCAAAATATCAAAGAAATTATACAGCTTTCACCTGAAATTATATTATAAGAAGACTGTCCATTGTCTAGAATTATGTTCCTATTTACATGGGTTGGACCAAGTGTATACGACCATCTTTTGAGAAAATTAATTCTGTGGAACTTGGGTTGGCAAGAAGTCAGGGACAGCAAGTTTTCTTGGTCAATTTGCTGGACTTTTATGGTTAGTAAATACAGTACTTTACAGCAAATTATGAGAGAAAAGGTGATAAAATTCCTACCAACTTCCAAGTTTCTGAAGTTTGTATTTTCTGTTCAGCTGACATAGTATCAACTATTCCAGGTACCCACCTGCATCCTCTTAACAGGCTGAGTTCTCATCTGAGTTATATGCTCCCAAACCCCCAACTTCTGAAACAACTTCTGAGTGTGAGCATTCAGTGCACACACACGATTACTGAAATCTTCTGGTAAGCTCCATGGTTTACTGGGAGCTCCTTCCAGGAGCAGAATTCTTTGATTACTTAATCTTTTGCTCTGACCTGTAAGTAAGAAAAGAAAGTGGGTAAATAATTCAAACATTACAGATTAACTACAGTGCTACAAAAAGAAAAGTAAATGAAAATGCTGAATTGGATAAATCACTGGGTGACATACAATCCAAGTACCCTACCACTACCATCCACCAACCTCATTCTAGCTGATCTCACTCCATCACCACCAACTCATGCGTTCATCACCACATTTTCTGATAAGTTTTCATCAAATACTGTATAAATCAAAAGATAGGAGTGTGTGGTAAGTTGTTCTCAGGCTGACCTGTTGCATGTATATTTCACACTTAAGAGAATTAGCTAGACCTAGAAGATCTGAATTCTGGAACTTGACCCTCCCCTTGACATAATGGGTTTCACTTGCTTTTTTAAGACGTCACACAATGACACATTTTCCAGAAATATAAGTCTGTTCCTTAGCAATAACCTAAATACTTACATTTTCTATTTTCATTAAATATTAGTTAAATTAAAAGATAGGTTATGTAGTAAGTTTTTCAAAGATTAACTTGTTAAATGTATATTCCAAACTTAAGAGTTACATCTGGAAGATCAGTGATTAGAAATTTAATCCTCCTTATACCAGTACAATGGGTTTCAACTGTTTGTTTAATGAGATATCACACTGCATGAGTTTTTCAGGAACCAATCTCTGTTGCTAAGTGGGGATCCCTGACTTACCAAAATAGTTATCATTCCTCTTTCATAAACTGCCAGCCTCCAGGAAATCAAATAATCTTCATAATCCAGGATAACATGGTCTTATGTTGGGAAGAAATTGTCTCTCAGTTCTTTAATCATTATGATAAAATTGTTGAAACACTGCTAGACAAACAAAATGCTAATGATATACACATTCTATTCTATATCTCTGACATCTGTTCCAACTGGAACTCCTTCAAAGGGGTGGCCACAGCAACAAAGTCTCCATGACTAAAGAACTCCAGTGCTGCTTCTTACTCTTTAGTGCTTCACCCTTAATAGGCCATTGGCAGAGGGCAAGTCTAGTGCAGTGTTTCCAGAGACTCCTACCTAATGTTCCTTCATATCAACTTCATATCAACTATACACAGGGTAACAAATCGATTACTACCACATTTGTCAAAATCCATGTAGAGCATGACCTGGAGGGATGCTTAAAGCATCCTGGGCCACTAGCCCTGAGAGTAACTGACAACAAACATCTACCATGTGCTTTGTTCAGATTTAAAAAGTTTTATTAGTTTGTAAAGCAATTCAAAACACAAATAAAGCTCTAGAGAACCTAAGCAAACCCTGGTCAGATGTATGATGTCATTCAGCACCCCTTCAGTGGGCAGCACAATGTAACACAGAGCAAAAGACTGAAACAAATCATACACCTTTCCATACTGTTGTTGGTTATACAACTTTCCTGCACTGATGGGAAACTAGTGAAATCATTCCTCTTCATGATAACAGTACCTTATGAACAAATACTTCACTAAATACCAAATGAAATACCAGCATCTCCATTTACACTTGGGTATTACTTCCGTCCCACACATATTGCCACATATGTTCAATCCTGCAAGACATGTGCTTGAGTAAAGCACATTCTATAACAGTTGATTGGAAAAAATATATTACTCATCAATAACAAGTAACTGTCTACCCACTTCCCGTCCTACAAACATACTAAATTCAATTTGATGTTCCATACCATTTTTAAAAAAGGTTTTAATCTCTGTGCCAGAAAACAGAATAACACAAACTACAGGTGTCAGAATCTATTTGACACATACAAATGTATTCACAAATATGTCGCTTCTTTCATGTTTTTGGAATATTTTGAAACAGATGGCACCATCCACTAGATATGAAAAACAAGAAATATAACCGAAATTAGCTTATGAAGAAGTGAGAACCATGTTTGACTGACCATAAAGTGACAAGTGTTATTCAACCCATACAAGTGCACTGTACTACATGTGGGATACAATAACCCTCAGTATAATTATTACCCTGGTGACAGTCTCATAGAGTCCGATTCTGAAGAGAGAGAAATTGGTGTGATCATCCAACAATATTTAAAGTTAACAAAGCAATGTGCAACTGTTGCTGAGAGAACTAACCATGTCTCGAATATGATCAAAATGGCCTTTGTCCACAAAGTGAGAGACCTAACCTAGAGTATTGTACAAAAGCAAGAAGGCCACACCTACATAAAGATGTTGATCTACTTGAGAGGATATGGAGTAAAATAGTATCTGAGCTCAGAACCACGGAGTGTAATCAGAGGCACAAAAGGCTGAATCTGACAACACCGGACAACTAGATGTCTTCAAGATGATTCTTGTTGAAGTGTTAACAATTCTAAGGTGTCACATAAAAGTTGATCCAGATTTATTCTTCACCAAGATGGCAACCTAATAGACAGTTCAAACATCATCCACGGTTGGATGTCGTTACATATTTTTTATTCTTCAAAGAGTTACTGGCCACTGGAATGAACTTCGGCATTCAGGACTAATAACTGTTGATATAAATGCCTTCAAAGTTCACATCAACTAGTATCTAGAACATTAAGAAGGGGCTTATACAAGCCAGAGAACTTCCACCTCCCTACCGCTTCGCCCTCTGCTTCAAAAGACGTCAAGCCATAAGTATAAGACTCAGGTATGTAATTATACCTCATACTTTTGATTCCTTATCTCAGATCAAAACAACATATAAATAAAGGGACAACGAAGATCCCAAAGATAAAGCATGATCAACTTTTTTCGGATAAATTACCACATTAGGTCCAACATAAGGTCTCCGAAAATTCTAATATCTGGTTTCTAAATTAAGCCTCAAGTTACGTTCTTCATGGGGTTACACGAGCATTCACTTACCCAGACAACATGCCATGGCAAATCCCACCATGCCTCCTCCAGAAACAATAATGTCATAATGATCAGCTCTGGCAGCCTCCCTGGTCTCGGCCTCGGCCTCAGCTTGTCCAACACCACATACGGACAATGGACGAACACCCACACTTCTGTTACCTTGTTTGGCAAAAACTACCACCAAACCATTTACTATCTTCCTTAGTCCTCTTGACATCAACATATTCTGATATAAAAATATGAAAACAGTAAGTGTAAGAATACGTGTTATGAGAAAACTTAAATAACATAGTAATTTTTTCAGTGTTATGTTAAGGTGAGAAAGAGAAAAGGATACTATGCTTGATAATGAAAATATATATATAATATCAATAGTTTTTCACTTGATATCTAAATAAAGGTATACTTTATCGTTACAACTAAAATTGTTTTGAATTTTATCAAAAATGCAAAATATATATCAGGTATACAATAGGGAGATTAAAAGTAAATAATACGATTGAGGAAAATTAATAATGGAAAAAATGAAAATTATAGTATAAAGATATTTACCATATAGATTATGAATATCTTAAGTATATGAGCAAAAATAATACACCTTGTTAAAGGCTGCCAATCTATTATATTTACGGATGAACATGGGAATTTTGTGAATCGCAATCTGCATATTTATCATATGATTAATTAAAATAAGATAATCCATATCCTGATTATTTACAGAGATACAAAAAAATGGAATCACAATATGTAATGTTTACTTTTTGGTTACGACAAACAAGTTTTTGCATACTAAGTTGTGTATACAATGCAATCAAAACAAACAGACGACAGTTCCGTTTATTACTCTCGTGTTTTGTGTTTTGTAGCTTTAATTATCTTGGTGTGAATATTGAGCACCTGTGGATCCGGCCAGTGGTCCTTCGCAGGAATTAGGATGACAAACACAGCAGAGGTAAATATTACCCTGAACATAGTCAGGTGACGTATTGTTGTGGTCATTTAAATCCCAGCAGCCGGGGTGGGTCACCTCCTGCCCATGGTTACATGCCAGACCTGCCTCTCCTGCTCACCACTAACCCGTGTTCCACTCTTATATCTTGTTGTTATTCTTATGAAGGTTTATATATAGGATGAAACTATTAACACTGCTGCTGTGCATCCTCTGGGGGACACACACTGGACATGGCCGCTGGGTAATATGACAGCGGCCTGCGATGACCGTGTCTGCTGTAGATTTTGACACCAAAATACTTCAACGTATCAACAGAACCTATTACAACCTCACCCAAATTATCTTTGTTAGGCAAGATTTCCTCTTATATTTTTCAATAGTGACAAAGATGGTCTGGGCTAAACATGTCTGGGTACTTTGAGATTTTCAGACGTCGTCTTGGTCTTGCTTGGTAGACACCTAAGTAGAATAGTCTCCAGAATAATGGGTCATATTCGTCGACTAATGATACTTTGATTGTCTATGATGTACACTCAGTGAAGTCAAAGGATTGTCATTTTTACTTATTCCACCATTGGTATATTGTGTTTTATTTTGAATGCAGTAATGAATGGCATTACGTAAGGCATACATCTACCTGTCACATTTCAAAAGGTAGAAGTGTGTTTTCTAGGTTTAGTACACGTTCTACTCTATTTATCATTATTGATATTATAAAGATTGTATGAGTGTAGATTGCTAAAGTGGTACATATTTTATGAACTATATTTGTTGCAGTTTATAGATTATGATTACTGTATTGGTACGACAAGCATGGGATACCCTGATAATGTTTCCATTGAAATCAAAAGGTACAGTAAACTTATTGAATATCCAAGGCCTCAGGCTGTTTAATATAAAGAAGAAATTTAAGAAGGTACTTTAAATAAAAACTGCATTTGATCGTCCTGGCTGTAATGGTAGCATGGGCTAGCAGGCCTTGACCTTCAGCGACTTGATCAACCAGTGAGCCTAGTAAGCAGCTTGTACTCAGTCCAAGCTGTGGGGGGTAGAAGACCTCCAAAGTCAGCTAAAGATAACTTTCTGGTATGTCACCTGTCAATATATATGATAGCCTCTTTGATATTGTATATCGCATAGAAGATATTGAACACGCTGACTAGTATAACAAAGTTATGAAGTTTGTACCATTTTGAACTAGGTACCTATATGTTTTGTCTATGACCAGTAGTATGATTATGGAGGAACTGGATTCTTATTCATCATTTGATTTAACCAACTGCAGGAGTTTAAACCTAATGTAAGTAAATTTTTTAGACATAAAGTTTGGGATACTTAAGTTCATATTACTGTGCTGATTTCCAATTTGTTTATGTTATTTACTGTCTAAATGTTTTGAATTTTTCTGATATCAGATGTGTACATTTTATTTGTTAATCAAAGTTTTACCTGTTTTCTGCAGTACACAGTACTTTTATAGCATTTTCCAATATCTCTTACATCAGTTAGCAGAGACTCGTCTTAAGTATTTATTTGATAATTGTCTGTAATTGCAGGTTCATTCAGTTTGATTAATGATTTGTATAAGTAGGTTATTCATATACCTTCCACTGGATTCAACCATATTTTCTGAAATTTTTTTACCAAATATCAACCCTTAAAGTGCTTCCATTATCACTTGACAATCCTGTAAAGGAAGTCTCCCATCATCATATGTCAATTTAACTTTACCTCTTCTGTTTGAATAAAAAGCTGACTTGTTAGTAGCTTGTAGAGGTCTATTTCATCATTAGAGAGCTTCTGGTAAAGACTCTGCTTGCTTCATTACCCTCATAGCCACTGATGTATGTGCAAGGCCATCAGCTTGCTGGTCATGCTTACTTAGTGACCCCTTTGAAATATGTTGATTGTTGGATGACTGAAGATATGAGGAGGAATGCTTATGATTAGTATCAGTTGATGAAGATATGAGGAGGAACGCTTATGATTAGTATCAGTTGATGAAGAAAATGATTAGTATCAGTTGATGAAGAAAATGATTAGTATCAGTTGATGAAGAAAATGAAGAAGAATGACATGAGAAATGTGAAGAATGAAGTGACTTTTGGGATGATTTTAGTAGGATTACATAAGAAGGAGTCAGGCCTGCATGGGAGATGTCCCCACTACCTTTGCTATTTTGGAAGAATTACATAATATCTGCATGTAATTTTTTCTTTGTGCACTCCTGGGAGCTGAATGACTTTGGAAACAAATGATTGATAAAGATATAGATTAAAGAAAAAAAGCCTCCAGTATCCTTCCCATACATGCTAGCTACTTGCTACTCTCACACATAGTGTGAAAGATGCAGTATTTCTAAATATATTCTTGTTGTTAATTACCAACACAGTGCCTTAGTGTGAAATAAGAACACTGAAAACTAAATTTAAGAGAAAAAAATCTTCAGTATTTTCTCTTTCCATTGCAAGCCAGCTTTCCTTCTCACTGATTTTCAGTGTTGAAGGCGTAATATATTCAGATTCATTCGCATTATTTACCATCAGTGCTGTTCCTCTGTATATAGTAAGAATACAATATGAAAAAACTTCAGTAGAAACAAAAAACCATATCCATATCTTCCTTTCTTATTAGGGAGCTATTAGACATTTCATCTACTTCAACTACACGTCTCACTTACCAGTGGACCAGGCCAATTATTAATGACAGTCTATCACATTAAGGGGAGAATACAGTTGCTGCTGTTTAATGGTTAAAGGCCTATACATCCAACGTATCTTTCAGATTTATTTGTATTTTCTTCAACATTGCAAGCACTGTTTGTACATATATGATCCCCCATTCCCAAAATGTAACATCTGTACTGTACTTTTCTCTCGAAGATGCACACACACACACACACACACACACACACACACATATCACACTATTTTTGCTGTGGTTTTGCCTGGTGTATGTGTCTGGAATCCTGATTGAAGAAGGAAACCCAAAGAAAAGACTTCTGTGGCAGAAAAAATAAGAGGGCAATTGAAGGTTGGAATGAGTGAGTATCAGCAAATTTCAAGGACAGTAAGGAAATGTTTTGGAAGGAGGCTATTACTGCAAGCAAAATAGATGAACAACTAGGACCATCATTGAAGGGGGCAGATGGGGAAGTGGTAGCAGGCAGAGTGCTTTAAAGAACTGTTGAATATGTTTGACGATAGGGTAGCAGATTTGGATTGTTTGGGTCAAGGAGCTATGTAAAGTGAGAGTCTAGGCAAGTGGATTGCTGAAAGGAGAGGTGATGGTGAAAGCTTTGCATAAGGTAAAGTGTGGTATGGAGGCTAGAATGGATGGGATTGCAGTTGAATTTGTGAATGAAGGAAGTGCCTGGGATTTCATTAGATAAGATTGGCAGAATGCCTGTATAGTGCCACTGTTGAAAGAAAAGAGAGACAAAAGTGCATGTTTCAATTGTAGAGGTATAAGTTTGTTGAGGGTGCCTGGTAAGGTGTATGGAAGAGTGGTTATTGAGAGCATAGTGGCATGCACAGAGCTTCAGAGTAGGTAGGAACAGTATGACCTCAGGAGTGGTAGAGGATGTGTGGATGGGGTGTTTGCTTTGAAGAATTTGTTTGAGAAATACAGGACTTATATATGCCATTTATGGATCTGGATGAAGTGTATGATAGGGTTAAGATGCTCTGTGGAAGGTGTTCAGGAATATATGGTGTATGAGGAAAACTGCTAAAAGCAGGGAAGAATTTTCACGAGAAGAGTAAGGTGTGTGTAGTATGTGAGTAAGAGGAGAGAAGGGGGAGTAGTTTCAGGTGAGGGTAGGTCTACAGCAAGGATGTGTGATGTCACCATAGCTGTTAAATTTGTTTATGGTTGGGGTGGTAAGGGAGGTTAATGCAAGAGTCTTGGAGAGATGAGCAGGTACACATTCTGTTAGGGGATGAGGGGGCCTAGGAATCAGTTGTTGTTTGCTGATGACTTTGTGGCAGATTCAAGTTAGAAACTGCAGATGCTGGTGTCTGAGTTTGAGAGAGTTTATGAAAACAGAGTTGAAAGTGAATGTGAAGAAAGATAAGGTTATTAGTTTTACCCATGAAAAGAGACAGGTTATTAGGAATATGAGTGAGTTGAGAGAACAGAGGAAGTAGAGTGTTGGGAGTAGAAATGACAGGAAATGGAACCTGCAGCACTCAGGAAGCTGGCCATTTGAAATTCTACCTTTCAATTCAGCTGTTCCTTCTCTAGTCAGCTTATTCCAACAATTTTTTTTGTCATTTCAAGTGTGCATTCAACAGAGTATTTTGCAGAATTCTTTCTTTTTTCACAAAATTAGACAAGGGCAGATGGCATTCATGTTGAATATATATCTTAAGTATGGGTTTGCTTTCCAGTGAAGTTTGATTTATGAAAGTCTTATCTGACAGAGATGAACCTTTAGGAGTATGATTTCAAATAGGTATTTGGAGATCATCAGCATATGTATTCATTACATAGATATTTAAATCTGTCATATTGTTTATCATGGGGTCCATCACTGTGTAAGGTGTCTTTACAGCACTTGTAAAGCTATTGAACTTCAAACTCTAGCTGAAGTACAATGTGTATTATTGATGGTCTAGCAGAAATACGGCAGTAGTTTTTCATTGTTTTTCAAAACCTGCAGGAGTTAGAAGTGTTGTGTGAATATCTTCCATTTAGTATATTATACATATCTTGTATTCTGTAATATTTCCAACTAGGATTCTTCAGATGGAAATAGTGCCACTACTCACAGCAAAAGTGAAAAAAAAGCGACTAGTGTCTTATCAACATGAGGTAGTAAAAGTCTTCATCTAAAGGTGTATGTATTGATGCACAAGCATATGATTTTACTAATATTTTGACCCTTAGTGGCCCATTTGTACAAGCCTTCACAGGTAGTGGAATTTTATTTAGGATTATAGTACTTTTTTGCTTTCACTAACCCACTTACATAGCAAAGTGTGGCCTTCTAATCACCCCCCCCTCCTGCTAGATTTAGATTGCTTGATTTTTGTCTTGCTTTATTGGTTATTTTTCTATTGCAGATGTTCATGAAGGTACGTTAACACACTCGCTAGTAAGTACCCAGCACCATGAACTAGTGCATGCCTTACACTCACTGCTAGCAGTGTAGTCTTCCATGCTTATATACATTCTGTGTTTTTGCAAAGGATGTTGTGGAGTTAGTCATATAAGTAATCGTCGCTGGATAAACTTTTTTTCAAGCTTAGATACCCTTAGTAATGACTAATTTTCACTATCATTTTACATAATGGCTTTCATTTAGATCTTGTCTTCCTCATTTACAATATCAGATAGTATTAGTATCACTATTCCCTTGCTTAACATGACAATCATACAACCTATATGACTGTTTATACCATGTTAGTTGTTTGATTTAGCTTCCTCACGAACATTTTCAGTGCAGTATTAGTATGACCTTTGATAATTGTTATGTTTGTCACAAATTGACAAATTTAGCAATTTTTTGTGTAGAGTATCTTTATTGTGCTCATCATAGATTCAAATGGAAGTTTGTATACTAAGGATGGTTTAATATTGTTAAGAAACATATATAAGTCTGTAGTTGTCAGTATTAAGTTTGAATTCAGATTTTTTTGATGATGAACCCAACTTGTTGTAATGGTTGTCATCATTCAAAAACCTACCTCCCATAATTTAGTGCATCACTACTTATCTGCCAATATACTGTCTGTGGTGTGGTGTAATCATTAGCATTACTGATCATGATGCATACATGGGCCTACAAGGGTTCAAAACCTGGATATGGCAGTTGGTTCCAAGCCCACCCATTTGTTCATCCTTCCCTTTGGGTTCGTCAGTAGATTGGGTTCTTAGCTTAGGCTAGAGTATATATGTGTGTGTATCTATATTGTCACATGGAGAAAATTAGTGAGGAAAGATTGACAAAGAGGATATATGTGTCAGAGGTGGAGTGAATGAGAAGTGGGGAAACCAAATTGGAGCTGGAAGGATGTAGTGAAAAAGATTTTGAGCAATTGGGGCCTGAACATACAGGATGGTGAAAGGCATGCAAGGAATAGAGTGAATTGGAACGATGTGGTATACTGGGCTCGACGTGCTGTCAGTGGATTGAATGAGGGCATGTAAAGCATTTGGGGTAAACCATGGAAAGTTTTGTGGGGCCTGAATGTGGAAAGGGAGCTGTGGTTTCAGTGCATTACACATGACAGCTAGAGACTTGAGTGTGAACAAATGTGGCCTTTTTTTGTCTTTTCCTAGTGCTACCTCGTGCGGGGAGGGGTGATATGCTATTTCATGTGTGACAGGTGGCGACGGGAATGGATGAAAGCAGCAAGTATGAATATGTACATGTGTATATATGTATATGTCTCTGTATGTAAATGTATGTATGTATATGTTGAAATGTATAGGTATGTATATGTGCATGCGTGGGCATTTATGTATATACATATGTATGTGGGTGGGTTGGGCCATTCTTTCATCTGTTTCCTTTTGCTATCTTGCTAACATGGGAGATAGTGATTATGTATAATGAATTAATAAAATAATGATAATGATAGTAATAAAAAGTTTCATACAGATTCACCATTTCCCACTCTAGTGAGGTAACATTAAGAACAGAAGACTGAGCCTTAGAGGGAGTATCCTCACTTGGTGCCTTCTCTGTTCCTTCTTTTGGAAAAATTAAAACAAGAAAATTTCAGAGAAAGGCTAGTTAATGGCAGCTCATCTGATACATGTTTTTTAGACTTCAAACCACCACCACATTACTTTCAACCCAACACAACCAAGTCAAACCAACATTAGTTTGGAACTAATAATTTACTGCTTCAAACTTAGTGCTAACATGGAACTGCTTCCAGTATTAAAGGATAGGTACAAAATGCACAATGCACAGCACACAATTGATAATACAGTTATAACAATAACATGAAAACAAAGTGACATGATGGGAGTTTATCTTGCAAGCTTGAAGCTTCAGATCCTCCCATCAGGACTCCCAGGCATCCTACTGATACATCATGAGTGTGGACAGGAAGCAGGCTCTCGTAACATCCTCTTGTAGGTGTAAAAGTTTTAGGAAGTGATAAACGAAAGTTTTACAGCACTTTAGAGTGTCTGCAATTAAGTTTTCTTTTCCTTATATGTGTCATATCTCTGTATTGAATGGTTTTGGAGCCAGTGGCCGTCTTAACCTTTACTTCTTATTTTTCATTTTGTGAACAAACTGCTGGGGATTGTGATCTGTTTACACTATAATAGGGTAAGATGATCCACTTCCATACACCTCAAACTTTTCAAGCACTAACAAGAGAGTCAGTGCTTTCTTTTCAGTGGTTACATACCCTCACTGATGTTTGCTAGTGTTTCTTAAGTTTCACAGAAAGATAATATTTTAGGTGTAAGACATCATCAACTCCCTTTTCTAGTGACAAAGCACCATTCCAGTGTCACATGCAACAGTTTGAACTAGGGATTGCTTATCAGTGTCTGAAAGTTGTGATAAAAGCTACTATGCAGGTATTCTATTTATCTTTTTACTGACATTTATCAGTCCACTGGAACTTTCTTTTAGGGGTTACAAGATCAATTAGAGGGGTGGTGACGTTTGCAAAGCTGGGATGGAAGTGACATTAAAACCCTGCCATTGCCATAAATCTCCATTGTATCTTGTCAGTAGGGACAGGAAGTTGTTTTGGTGTCTGGTGGAGCAGTCAACCCCTGGCCTACTACATGGCCACGGAAAGTGAGAGTGGTGTACCCATACTTACAGTTATCCTGGTTGAAAGTAAAGTCGAACTCTTCAAGACAACTAAATAGTGCATGAAGTTTGTCTTTGTGTTTCTCCCAGATCTCCCAGATATCCCTGATGACAACCAAGTCATACAGATAGGATTGACCCATACCAATCCAGATGTCACCACATTTATTGCTCATTGGAAAGTACCATGAGCATTTCTGAATCCAAAAGCCATCACCTGTTATTGCCACAGCCCCACAGGGTGTCATGAAGGCTGATATTCTTTTGGCATCCTCCGAAAGTTTAATCTGGTAATACCCATAACTTTAAGAAGACCAGCTTTGTGATGAACTGGGCTTGCCCCACTCACTGTCACTAGGCTGTATAAGTTGATGCGCCTGAAAGTAGTTCGCTTCGTCTTTCAGTTTCTCCTTGAGTGGATTCACCATGCAAGGTGCTTGTTTGATTGGAGATGTACCAGGCAGACGTGTGATTTGATGCTTGAGCAGCAAACATGGTTGGGGTGTCAAAGCCAACACCTGTTTGTAGTCCTTTAGCAACTTACAACATCTTGGGCATCATCCTGTGGGAAATTAGACAATTTAGAAGAGAGGTTTAGTAGAGTTGGTGAATTATTCATGTTTAATTGTACATTTATTTTGAAATTTCTTCAGGTATGTCTTCATTAATGTTAATTGCACACACTCTTGCCATTACCACATTATGGCTTCAGCCTGTTTACATGTACCAGATGTGTAGACTTTTTTCTACTAGGGTTTTTTTGATGTAGTTAAGTTTATTCTCCTTTACTGTAGTATATGGACCTTCGTATCTTGCCTGAAGTGGGTTTCTGTGAAGGGGTATGAGACGTAAGATTTGGTCACCAAGTTTAAATTCCTTATGCTGACCCTGATTATCATGTATATGCTTCAATTTACCTTGAACTTCTGGGAAACCTTCATGAACAACCTCTCTTAATCTCTTAAAACTAGCTCTAAACTTATTTACATACACTGAGAGTTGGACATCAATCTTTTCATTCATCTAACTGTCCCACAACACTGACATAGGACCTCTTGCAGTAAGACCAAAGCTAACTGAAATGGGCTAAATCCAAGAGAATCTTGTGGGCTATCTCTAATAGCAAACAACAGTAAGTCACTGTTCCTCATCCCTCTCTTTCTGGGACTCCAAACAGTGCTTCCTAAGCAGGAACTTGAATGTTTGTTTGAACTTTTATATGATACCTTGGGACTGAGGACAGTCTACAGAAAGTAAATATTGCTGGATATATAACTCATCCGTAAATTATTGGAAAAAGAAAGGGATGAAGTTAGTACCCTGATCAGGCAGTACAGTACCTGGGATACCATGTTGCATGGTGAATTTGCTCACAGTCTTTGGAGTAATGTGTCATAGTGGTATAGCCTCTGAATACTTTGTGGTTGCTTGCATGATAATTATGTCATAGTGATACAATGTCATAGTGATACAGCCTCTGAATACCTTGTCCTTGCATGCATGATTGTTATGTTACAGTAGTATAACCTCTAGTTACCTTTTGGTTGCATGCATGATAGTTATGTTAAAGTGGTATAGCCTTTGAATATCATGTGGTTGTGTGCGTGATATTTACATCATAGTAGTATAGCCTCTTTATACCTTATGGTAGTATCCATAAGTTACATCATGATTTATAAGCTTTGGATACCTTGTGGTTGCATGCATGATAGTTACATCACTGGTATAGCCTCTGGATACTTTGTGGTTGCATGCAAGATAGTTACATCACATTTTTTTGTGCACATGATTGTTACATCACAGTGGTATAGCCTTTGGATACTTTGTGGTTGCATGCATGATAGTTACATCACAGTGGTATAGCCTCTGGATACCTTGTGATTGCACACATGTTAATTACATCACAGTAGTGTAGCCTCTGAATACCTTTTGTTTGCATGCATGATAGTTGTGATACAATGGTATGGCCTCTAGATACCTATCTTGTGGTTGCATGCATTATAGTTATATCACAGTGGTGTAACCTCTGTATACCTTGTGGTTGCATGTTAGTTACATCACAGTGTATAGTGTTTGGACACCTTTTGGTTGCACACATGATAGTTACGTTTTAGCGTTATAGCTTCTGGATATCTTATGGTAGCACAAATGACAGTTATGACACAATGGTATGGCCTTTGGTTACCTTGTGGTTGCAAGCATGATAGTTTCATCACGGTTGTATAGTCTCAGGATACCTTGTGGTTGCATGCATGATCATCACATCATGGTGGTATAGTCTCTGGACTCCTTGTGGTTGTGTGGATGATAGTTACGACAAATGGTATGACCTCTGGATACCTTGTTGTTGCACACTTGATGGTTAACAGAAATTTATTGGCACTCTGACTTTTAGGGAGAGAGCCAGCACAGTCTATCACTTTGCTGAATGGCTCCTCCACCACTAGAATAGTCTTTGAAGGAGCAGGTTTGATTATTTAATTATGCTTACCAGTCACTTGACATATAACATGACTTGCAATACCTGGCCTCATTTTATTGATATCATGACATATGTGACATGAACTGCTGTACATGGCATCATCTTATGAGCAGTCATATGACATACAGAACGTGACCTGCAGTACCTGTCCTCATCTGACCAGTCACTTGTCATACATAAAGACCTACAGTACCTGGCCTCATCTTACTAGTCACATGACATACACAACATGACCTACAATACCTAGCCTCATCTTACAAGTCACTTGTCATACATAACGTGACGTACAGTACTTGGCCTTATCCTACCAGCAGTCACATGACGTACATAACATGACATACAAGACCTAACCTCATCTTACAGGTCACTTGGCATACATGACATGACCTACAGTACTTGGCCTCATCCTACCAGCAGCCACATGACCTACTTGGCTACCTCTTACCAGTCATGTGACATATGTAAAATTTCCTTAATTTGTGCAGAATATTTGAGTATAATATTATCTGTTTGTGTGTGGTGCAGAATACTTAAGTATAATCTTATCTGTCTGATTGTGTTGAATTGAAAATTTTTGTTGATTTACCTGTAGAATTAGTGACTTAAACACCTCATTAGTGCAGGGAGTTGCCAGGACTTAACTCATTCACAAGCTGCCTCTGGTTCTGGTTTTGCCTTTCTTCAAACATCATGCTTCATGCTGGTACAGTACTGCCTCCAATTCTGTTTTTACCATTCTTCAAACACCATGCATCATGCTGGTACAATTAACTTATAATCTTTTGCAGGTAAATAGGTTGAGAGTTTGGTCTCATGCTGTATTTTTGCGGTTGATAAAAGTTACTTTTCCTGCAGCAGAGGAAAGGTGTGGGGCCTGTTCATCACTGTTGCTTGGGAAAGCACTTTTCACCTGTGCAATTACGCTTTCTGACAACTGAACTATGTTAGGATTGAGAAGCTTAAATGAAATTAATAATAACTTATTTTGAGGAAGGCAGGGGTAAGGAAAGTCAGAGTTGTTAGGTGAGGAAGCTAATGTAGTCTAGCATATTAATGGACATTTAGGGCAAAAGTTGTTCTTAAATTCAAACGAGGAAATGATTCACTTAAGATTAAACTGATTAAATATCTTGTGCTTTTCAGACGAAGCAGTAGCAGTGGAGGGCGACGTAGTGGAAGTGGCATCAGCATAGGTGGTACAGGCACAAGTGGGAGCAACACCAGTGTTGGGGGTAGTATAGGTGGCAGTGGAAGCATGGCAGGTGGGCGGTCAGGGTCTCTTGAGAGAGGAGGAAACATATGGTTGGGATCAACAGGCATGGAGCAGCGTGAGGTACTGGGAGCACATCCTAGTCATGTTCTGCATCTGGCCCACTCAGCCCACCTGGCACATACACCTCAGATGGCACACCAGTCCCATCCTTCACACTCAGATGACAAGAGGAGAAGCCGGTAAGGACACTGAATGTCTTCTGTAGAACTCTTTCCCAGATAATAGGTAGGCCTTAACTTTTCAGCTTGTTTTTCATTTATCT
>JAUUDZ010285866.1:0-16644 GCA_032361705.1 Panulirus versicolor | reverse complement strand
GTCTGTGTGTGTATATATATGTGTACATTGAGATGTATAGGTATGTATATTTGCGTGTGTGGACGTGTATGTATATATATGTGCATGTGGGTGGGTTGGGCCATTCTTTCGTCTGTTTCCTTGCACTACCTCGCTAGCGCGGGACACAGCAACAAAGCAAAATAAATAAATAAAAAATTATGCTTGGTCGTATGTCCACCAGTGCTAACAGTTGCGTGAGTACGATAGTGAATGTCAGTTGTCGGCAGTGTTTACATCACAGCATCTCTCAGTTACCATTCAGTAAGCGTGCACAATTCAAGTGAATGTGATGAATTTTCATGCTGGACTAAACCATTTTTCTACTGAACCCCAAAGAAGAGGATGAGAAAGAGGAAAAATCCATCACATTTTGATGGACCTGGCAAGAAGCCAAGGAAGACACCCAATTTGGAATTGAAAATTTTTGGTATTTTTGTGAGGATAAAAGATTTGCTTGAAAACTTTAGTATTAACTTTTCAAGCAAATCTATTATCCTCACAAAAATACCAAAAATTGCTTTCAATTCAGGGATTTTTTTTACCAAAAACATTTTAAAATCAAAATATGATATTATCAAATGCATCTATACTTGTAAAAATCATGGGAAGTATCTCAATGCTTCCCAAAGGTGACAGAAACTCAATAAATATGAACTGAGTAATCACAGAATGTTCTAAAAAGTAATAATCAATTACTTATTTACAAGGCCTTAATTTCCTCCAACAATGTTTTCAATCCCAGGTTCGAATTCAACATGAAAAATAGTGCTTATAATGAGACTTTCCAGCATATCTATTACCGTTACAAAAATGCCAAATATTTTAGGTAATAATTCAGGAAATTTTTTAACCCAAAAACATTTTGTTGTAAAAATTGAAATATGACATCAAAATGCTTCTATGTATATACATGTGTATGTGGGTGGGTTGGGCCACTCATTGTCTGTTTCCTTGCGCTACCTCACAAACGAGGGAGACCAGTTAAGTAAAATAATAAAAAAATATAACTTGAAATAATCAAATATCCTAGATAAATCCTCCCCAAGCTGACAGATATCCAATAAATATCTGTATAATCACAGAATCATCTAAAAGATTGAAAATTATTCAATTATACACAGGCCTTAATGTCCCCTAACATATATATATATATACCAAAAATTGCTTTCTATTCAGGGATTCTATTTTTTTTTTACCAAAAACATTTTAAAATAAAAATATGACATCATCAAATGCATCTATACTTGTAAAAATCATGGGAACTATCTCAATAACTCCCAAAGGTGACAGAAACTCAATAAATATGAACTGAATAATCACAAAATGTTCTACGAAGCAATAATTAATTACTTATTTACAAGGCCTTAATATCCTCCAACAATGTTTTCAATCCCAGTTTCGAATTCAACGTGAAAAATAGTGCTTATAATGAGGCTTTCCAGCATATCTATTACCTTTACAAAAATGCCAAAATTTTTTAACCCAAAAAATTTTGTTATAAAAATTGAAATATGACATAACAAAATGCTTCTATGTATATACATGTGTATGTGGGTGGGTTGGGCCATTCTTCGTCTGTTTCACTGTGCTACCTCACAAACGAGGGAGACCGGTTAAGTATGAAAAAAATTTTACTTGAAATAATCAAATATCTCAGATAAATCCACCCCAAGCTGACAAATATCCAATAAATATCTGTATAATCACAGAATCATCTAAAAGATTAAAAATTATTCAATTAAACACAAGCCTTAATGTCCCCTAACATATATTTCAACTCCAGATTTAAATTCAGCATGAAAAATAGTGTATACACTAAGGTTTTCAAGCAAATCTATCATCCTCCCCAAAATACCAAATATTTCAGAGAATTTTTTAGCCCAAAAAGCTTTTCACTTTAAAATCTAAATAAGACATGAGAAAATGTATCTATATTTGTAAAAATCACAGAAAATACAGATCTCCTCGACTTACGACCATCTGTACATACAACTGGATAAAGTATAACAAAATATACATAAATATATAAATTATGCTTGGTTGAGTGTCAATCAGTGCTAACGGTTACATGTGTACGATAATGAATATCAGATGATATCGGCACTGTCTATATCACAGCATCTCTCAGTTACCATTCAGTAAGCTTGCATAATTCAAATGAATCTGATGAATTTTCATGCTGGATTAAACCATATTTGTACTAAACCCCAAAGAAGAGGACGAGCAAGAGGAAAAATCCATCACATTTTGATGGACTTGGTAAGAAGCCGAGGAAGACGCTCAATTTTGAATTGAAAATTTTTGGTATTTTCGTGGGGATAAAAGATTTGCTTGAAACCTTTAGTACAAAGTTTTCAAGTAAATCTATTATCCTCACAAAAATACCAAAAATTGCTTTTAATTTGGGGATTTTTTTTCAGTCCAAAAACATTTCAAAATCAAAACATGACAATATCAAATGCATCTATACTTGTAGAAATCATGGGAAATATCTCAATGCTTCCCGGAGGTGACAGAAACTCAATGAATATGAACTGAATAATCACAGAATGTTTTACAAAGAAACAAGTAATTACTTACAGGCCTTACTATCCTCCAACAATTTTTTCAATCCCAGGTTCGAATTCAACATGAAAATTGTGATTATAATGAGGCATTCCAGCATATCTATTTCCTTTACAAAAATACCAAATATTTTGGGTAATTCAGAAATTTTTTCCCAAAAACATTTTCTTTTAAAAACTGAAATATGACATAACAAAATGCTTCTATCCTTGAAATAATCAAATATCTCAGATAAATCCTCCCCAAGCTGACAGATACCCAATAAATATCTGAATAATCACAGAATCATCTAAAAGAATAAAAACTATTCACTTATACACAAGCCTTCATGTCCTATAACATATATTTCAACTCCAGATTTGAATTCAAAATGAAAAATAGTACATACACTGAGGTTTTCAAGCAAATCTTTTATACATAAAGAAATATCAAAAACTTTTTGGTTTTAAAACTGAAATATAACAAAATGAAACAATGTATATTTGAAATAATCTCAACAAACATCTCATAGTGATTCCCCAAGCTGAGAATACCAAATAAATACAAAATGAATAATCACATAATCTTCTTAAAGAGTAACAATGAATTACTTATTTACAGGCCTTAATGTCCCTTAAACATATTTCAACCCCATTTTCAAAATTTGCATAAAAAATAGTCCTTATGCTGAAGTTTTCGAACAAATCTATTAACTTCACAAAGATACACAATAATTGCAGGCAATATATTGTTCAAGGAACTTTTTGCCCTGAAAACTTTTTAAATTTAAATTTGAGATAATGAATTGCTTCTGTACTTGGAATAATCTCAGAAAACATATCAAGATGCTTCCCCAAAATCAACATATACCCAATTAATAAGAACCAAATAATCACAAAGTCTCCTTAAGGAGTAACCATTTTTGCCCTCTGACACTCTGTGCACGATAACCTGAGAGGTAAGGAGCGGAAAGTGACGGAGCGATTCTGGTGGCATTTTTGCCCTCCGACACTCTGTGTGCGCTAACCTGAGAGGTAAAGAGCGGAAAGTGACGGAGCGCATCCGAGGCCATTTTTGCCCTCCGACACTGTGCGCGATAACCTGAGAGGTAAGGAGCGGAAAGTGACGAAGCGCATCCGAGGCAATTTTTGCCTTCCGACACTCTGTGCGCGCTAACCTGAGAGTTGAGTAGCAGGTAATAATTTGGGGAATCCTCCAAGAAACCCTTTTGTTTTAGAACTGAAACACTTGAAAAAATCATGGCAAACATCTCATAATGCTTCCCCAAGTCGAATAATGCCCAATAAATACGAACCGAATAATCACAAAATCTAAGAGTAGCCATTAACTACTCATTTAGAGACTTTAATGTCCCCAACACATATATTAACCCCAGATTCAAGTATAGCATGGAAAAATAGTCCTTAAACTGAGATTTTAAAGAAAATCTATTACCAGCACAAAAATACCAAAACTTGCAGGTAATAATGGAATTTTTTACCCATAACTTTTTTGTTTTAACTGAAATATCAGAATGAACTGCATAAATACTTGGAATAATCATGGAATATATCTTACAATGAGTGTTCCTAAAAGGTGACAAATACTCAATAAATAGATAATGAATAATCACAGAATCTTCTCTGGGAGTAGCAATTAATTACTTATTATAGGCTTTAATGTCCCCTACATATAATTCAAACTCAGATTCAAATTCAGTACGAAATATAGTCCTTATACTACGATTTTTGAGGAAATCTATTAATCTCACAAAAATACCAAAAATTGCAGCTAATAAGGAAATTTTGTAGCCCCCAAAATTTATATTTCATAATTGAAATATGAAAAAGAAATGCTTATAAACCTGATATAATCATGGAGAATATCTTACAATGTTCCCAAAAGCCAACAAATACCCAATAAATATGAACCAAATAATCACAGAATCTTCTATAAGAGTAACAATTAATTACTTATTTACAGGCTTTAATGTCCCCTAACATCTAATTCAACTTCAGACTCTAAGTCAGCATTAAAAATTGTCCTTATACTAAGTTTTTCACATATATCTTTTACCCACACAAAAATACCAATAAATTGCATGTAATATTGTTCAAGGAATTTATTTTCTTTTTCTTTTTCTGCCCAAATCCTTTTACTTTTGAAACTGAAGCATGACATAGTGAAACGCTTACATATTTGAAATAATCAAAGCAAATATCTCATAAAGCTTACCCAAGCCAACAGATATCCAATAAATATGAACATAATAATCATATAATGTTCTAAAAGAGTAACAATCAATTACTTTTTCATAGGCCTTAATGTCGCCTAACATATATTACAACCCCAGATTCGAATTCAGCATGTAAAATACTCCTTGCACTGGGGTTTCCAAGCAAATTATTATCCTCACAAAAACAGCAAAAATTGCAAGTAAGGAAATTTTTTAAAACAAAAAGCTTTTTTGTACTACAGCTAAAATACACAGCAGTTGGTAGGCAGCTAACAGCCAGGGAGGTATATTACCAGTACTACCGAACTGGGTATCAGGAGGGTTATTGACATCTGCTTAGTAAGCTAGCACTTTAGTGGTTGTCAAGTTGCACTCCTCTGACCCAGGTAGCTGTCTCTTCTTTCTGCCTCACTAACATGTGGACTACTGGCATTCTGTCCATAAACATACAATATCTCCTTGTCAACACTTAGCTCATTCTTTGAAACTGGATTTTCCTGAAGTAAGCACTATGTGCTTGCCCTGCCTTTTAACAAAATGGTAGGAGTGGTAGATAGAAGCATTAGGTAGACACATTCAGAAGTAGTAGGCAAGAGCATTAGATAGAAGTATTCATTAGGAACATTAGGTAGGAGCCTATGCAAACACTGTGCTAGACTTGCCCTCTGCCAGTGGCCTGTTAAGGGTGAGGTACTAAAGGCTAAGAAGTGGCACTGGAATTCTTTAGTTATGGAGAGACTGTTGCCATGGCCAACCCTTTGAGAGAGTACCAATTTGAACAGGCATCAGAGATATACATAAATATCAAGTCAACATATATTTCAACCACAGATTTGAATTCAGCATGAAAAATAGTCCTTATACTGAGGTTGTCAAGCAAATCTATTACCCTCACAATAATACCAAAAATTGCATGTAATAGTTCAGGTAACTATTTAGCCTAAAAACCTCTTTTGTCTTAAATGATGAAATGCTTCTAAACTTAAAATAATCTCAGCAAATATCTCATAATGATTCCTAAAGCTAATAGATATCCAATGAATATGATGTGAATGATCACAGAATCTCCAAAGAGTAGCGATCAATTACTTATTTACAAGCCTTAATGTCCCCTAATATATATTTCAACCCCAGATTCAAATTCAGGAGGAAAAATGGTCCTTGCACTTAGGTTCCCAAGTAAATCATTACCCTTACAAAAATACCAAAAACTGCACAAATAAGGGAATTTTCTAGCCAAAAAACTCTTGTTTTACCTCCCTGGCCATTGGCAACCTATCAGCTACTACCCATCAGTTACATAACTTTCATACTTGATTGCAGTTTCCCTGTTACACCTAAGAAACTTACTTTTATTCCACTAACATATATTTCAAACCCAAATTCGAATTCAGCATGAAAAATAGTCCTTGTACTGAGGTTTTCAAGCAAATCTATTACCCTTACAAAAATACCAAAAAACTGCAGGTAATAATTGGCTTGTACAATATCAAAATGCTATACTTACACATATTCTCAAGACCTTCGTACAAGAGATTTACTCCAGAGGCATCCAAGGCTTCCACGAAGACATCTGGGGTGTAATGGCGAAGAAGGTCATACTCCCCATCTTCATCTTTCTGACACCATTCTTGTGCATTTTTGAATCGAACTTCGCCTCCTCGATAAACTAAGAAATGAGCAGCTGCTAAATCAAACCCAAGCGTAGCAACACGTTCTTTTCTATAGCTGTTGGCAAAAATAATGCACTGTCAACATATTAGGAATCTTTTTGGTAATGGGAAAAAGAAAGTTGGTACCGAAGCTATGAAATACAAATTTTTTGTAACATAACATCATAAAATCTTATAACTGCCACAGAAGTTAGTGTGCCTGACTATGACACATTCACGGGTCACCCAGGGTCGAGTGCACAGGCAGTCGGTCCACAGTCAACCCAGCTGTTCATCCACCCCCAGGGGTTGGTTGATAAAATGGGTACCCTCGATTTAACGGACTAATAGGGGAAGGGGTGTCCGTTAATGCCAAAAGTCCGTTAAATAGAACATAACCCATTTCTTTGCCACATTTAAGTTCACACACTTTCTTTTAACTCCTCTATCACTGTAGGGTTTAGTGTGTGGTATGATAGTTGGGTGTCAGAGGGAACCGGCAGTGTTGGAACGCTTGCCTGGCAGTTGGACACAGGAGTCAGACTGAGATAAAGATGATGCCACCCCTCTCCTGTGAAAAGATATTTCTTTATAATGAAGTGGGAATGTACTACCTGCTTTCACTGCACCTCTTACATGGCGCAGAGTAGAATTTGAACCTGCATGGGAAAATCCCAAGTTATCGCAAGGCTGCTCACCTTCTTCAGGAGATGGGGCACACCTGAGCAAATCACCTTGGATGGGGGAACCAATCTAGACAGCAAGGAGATGGAAGCTTTCTACAAAACTGGGGAATCATGACTCACATCTTAGCCCACTTCCCCCAGCCCAATGGGTGCACTGAAGCAGCAATAAAGGCAGCCAAAAGGGTGTTGAGGGGCAACATGGGTGTTGGAAGTAGCCTCCATAAAAACAAAGTGACTCAGGCTATGCTCCAATATCCCCCCACAGATATGCTAGGTAGAAGCCTCTGCAAACACTGTGCTAGAGTTACCCTCTGCCAAAGGATAAGAAGAATATGAAGTGGCACTGGAGTTCACCAGTTATGAAGACTCTTCTGCCATGGTCACCCTATTGAGGAAGTTCCAGGAAGGAACAAGCGTCAGAGATATAGATAGATAGATAAATATATAGAAAGACAGTGGGAGCTTATCAGATGTGCCTGGGACAAGGCTAGGGGACTCTGCCATTGCTTTTGTTTTACACTAAATGTAATATTTTATGCATTTATCTACAACGGCTATGTACATCTATTCATATGTAATAAGAGATGCCACATCACCCAATTTCACTATACAATTACGACATTAGATAACAGATAATACTGGCACTGACCACGGATGGGTGAGTGAGGGTAGCTGTTTACAGGAATGGGTAAACAGAGGGCATGATAGTAGATGACAGTGATGAAACATTGTCAAAATTCAAAAGACAATTACAACGGAAAATATCCTGTTATGTAACAATACCTAGCTTCTACTGTACGAATGTTAGGTAACGTTTCCCGCCTTTCATGGGTTGAGGAGTACAATCTCATCCAGAAACCCTCACTCCAAAGGAGCCCATTCTTTCTTTTGTGCATGGAGTGCAACCTCAAAGTTCCAAGAGCCCAAGAAAGGTGTCCTGAGGCTGTATAGTGACAATAATAATATATTTCCTGTTAAAGATTCCTGTCATTGAGGGATGTCCTCATCAATACCAGGATTTTACTACACAAGAAAAAAAGAAAGAAAGCACCCTTTGACGACAACAATCTAATCTGGAAAACCCCACTGGAATGACTGGCATCCATAATCTGTAAAATATCCAAATTCTAAACAATGCTCAGTCCCAAGAAATGCACAATGGAAACCTACGTGTTTACATGCAAAATATCATAATTGCAAGTGTTACAAAATATGGAACTACTGAGTACCTCTACAATGACTTGAATTATCTGTATTATATTTTGGGTGACTTTTTTGTTTTGTTTTCCTACTTTTCATTGGGATGCTGAAAATTGACGATTATAAACCTCTGAAATATGAATTCTAAGTGCTTCGCTGTACATCACTTACCATACAGTGCATCTTTACCAAATTAATGACTAACATCTCAGTCATTGTTATCCAGTAAACATTAAGCAAATACAATCAGTCCTTTCAGAGCTCATAAGACTTTCATGGCCTCTCCCAATGCAAAAAACTTAACCATTCCTAAACTTTATAATCTTTAAAGCATATGTACTAAAACAGTCATAACCATAATTTCTCTAATGAATCAAGAGAGTTAAGCATTCCTAGTTAATGGAAAATACATTATTCACCAAACTGGTTATTCCTAGGTAAGGGCAATTAGGATGGGGTAGTGGGTGCCACAGACATGGCAAGTCCCTTGAGAAGGCACGACACCACCCACCATGGTCACTAGTGGCTCCTAAAAAGCTCATCTTTTGATTGGGTTGGCCACCCAATACAGCCTACTATACAAATGGAATTTAGCCTGTGGTAGGACATCAAGTAGGGAGATTGATGCCATTAGCATGTAGCTACATGAACACTGACTGATACTCATAGCACTGAAAGGGTTAAGAAGTAATGAATGTCTGTTTTACATTGATCACTTCATGAAATCATTATCATGTCAACCATATTTTTCTGTTTACTCTGCTAAGAGGTAATGGGATAGCAAGTCATGTTAAGAAAATATACATATCAAATGCATCATCTTTTCCCCTTAATCATAGATTTCCTTCAAATGTTATCTGATAATACAATCATCTATTACCAATAATTCTTGCCATGTATCTTAAACTGACTGCCTAGAATATAGTTATTCATTCATGCACTGGTGATGAAGTGCCATGTAAGTAAACATCTCAGCAGAACACATACAAACAAAAAGCATTTACATTATCATGTACAATTACTATGAAGTTTTCTTGGTCTGGATGGTGGGATATGACACAATAACATACCAGCACTCACTCTTGCTAACTCATGTTCATTTCATCCTGAATGGGATCATAATGGGGCAATTGCAGCAACACATGCAATTCAGAAAACAAAGAGAAAAAATAATAGAGCAATGCATTGTTTTTACCTTTGATCCACCAAGTTCACTCTATGTTTAAAATTTCTGTACCAATTCACAATAGCTGATGGCCTCATATCAATTCCCTTTTGCAGTGCATGAACAAGAGAGAGGGTGTAGCCTTTCCTAAACGGGAGATGATGTAAGAAGCCACTCCACTCGTTTTTGGACATAACTTCTCTGAAAAAAGAAAAGTAGATTACTATGAAATAAAGTTCAGTTAAGCATGAAGTTTCTTTGTCCATATATGACATATTCTATCATGTAACAGAGCAGTCCATTCAAGTCGGTTTCAAAAGCTTGGTTATGATGTACTTCACATTCCTAGAATCTAACACACATCACTGTCTTCCCATCTTACTTTGGTTTCCACATGCTTCAACTCTTAGACATTTGATTTAAATGCCTTCCTCAGGCCCATCCTTTGAAATAAATTCTCTCTACATGCCTATCTTATCTCAGCACAGCTGGTAATTCTTCCCTCTTGTATTATAACTTTCAAAAAGGAACAGAGGAAAGAGCCAACTGATTTTTCCTGTAAGGCTCAGTTGTCTGTTCCTGGAGCTGCCTTACTAAGGTAGGAAATGGCAAACAGGTATGAAAGGATGAATATTTGAGTTCACAAACATTGTCTGTCCTTCCCGTTTTATAAAACAAAATTAAAGCCCCCAGTCATAAATATTATCAGAACTTCTTTGTTTTTCAATATTTCTTTTACTTTTATCATTACAACAAATTCTTCTGAGCAATAAATATCTATCTATTCTAGAGTTGAGATATTTGCTGTAAGTAGTCCACATTTCTTATGGTTTAGCTTCACCGTTAGACTTCTTTCAATTTGCAATGAGCATCTATGCGTACCACCATCACTTTTTATTCAATACATATTCTGTCTGCATGGAAGGTGCCACAATGTTTTATATCAGCTTCTCTCTATTCTCATTAAGCCATGTTTCTGTCAAATCTATAAGTATTATACTGTTATCCTTAGCACTGTTTACTTAAAATGATGCTGGTGATGGCTGTCGACATATGAAGCAAGAGCATATGGGAGAAGTGTGTGGATGCTGAATTGATGTAGAACTCCTGTAGGAGGTGTGAAGATCTCAACAAGACCTGCCAAGGATACACATCAGAGATGAGCACCACAATGAAGCCTACCAGCAAGATGAAAATGTCAGGAGTCATGTTGGGACATCTACCGATGGAGATGCCAAAGGGCAGCTTGAGTCTGGAGTTATATTGCCAAGAATCAAGGTAGTACACTTGTTGTCTAGTGGTTAGTAAAATTCCTGACTGGTTTGCTGTAGTGATACTCAGGTATCTAAGAGGCAGTGAGGTCAGGTCTGTGAGGGGCAGCTATTCCTAAAGGGAATTGGAGATATCAAAGCAGAATATCTCAAGCTTCTGATGGGCTTGGGGTAAGTCTGTAAGAGCTGAGCTTCCTATGGAAAGGGTAAGGCCATCTATCATTACAGTGTCAACTTTTGATGTGCTACTGCCGACCATTGAAATTTTGCACTGCTTCTCAAGGAAAAGATGTTCCAAACAGAAGCATGATATGATATGTATACATGTAAGATTGAAAACTCTGCTGCCTTACTCAATACATTTTTCTGGTAGCATCTTTAACCTGACTTTCTATAAATATCTATAGTAAAACCTCTGTTATCCGAAATGCCTGGGGAATCACCCATTTCGGATAAAAAAAATTCCAGTTATTCAAGTTTTTTAAATATATCAAATAATTCAGAAACTGTGATACAGCCATCCTTGCTTTATGTGGAGGTTAAGTTCTGTAAAAACCTTGCACAAAGAGAAATCACACACAGATGACCAGTTTAAAAGGCAATGCAAATACTGATATGGTGTATAAGAAATGTAATCATAGACTGCACTTTGTACATATCTTAAACAGTCTACATATATACAATGTGATAATCAAACTTTCTTATAAGTCAACTATAGAATTAACTTTATGTTTTTCAATTACCACCTGGTGTGGCAAGCTAAACAGTAAAGATAAAAATATACTTGAGAAAACTGTTAAGAAAGCCAAGAAACTGGATGCAAACACTAAAACATTAGGTATGCTGCACAGGAATAGGCAATGAAGCAGGTGGGGAAGATCATGCAAGATACAACCCATCCTCTACACCAATACTATGTATTTTTAAGGTCAGGAAGAAGACTATCTTTGCCTATACAGCACATCAACTGATTCAGGAAATCATTTGTACCAAGAAGCATTCTACAGTTTAACCATCTAGAGATGCTGTAACTCCTTTGTGATATAGCTTCTGAGTGCAATAGATGAGTGTTTATATGATATATTATGCAGCATTTTCATGTGATATTCTATAACTTTTATTCTATAATTCTTATACTTTTTTAACCCTGAATTGAGCTTCTAGCCATAAAGAATTTCATTATGTATCATGTATGCAATTTGACAATAAAGACATCTTATCTTATCTTCATCTTAAACATGCACAGGAAAATGAGATGTGTGCAGCACATTCATGGTCAGCACTGACAAATTCTCCTGTTATCTACACTTTATTTGGCTCCTGATTTTGAATAAACTCATCTAGCCATCCTTTACTTGCATGAAATGGTTGTGGCTCAGCTCCACTGTCTTCTTTACATAAATGCTCATAAATCTTCAGATTTAGACCTAAGCTAAAGACCATTATGGCTACTTTTCTTATTAGTCTCATGCTCTACATATATCAGGAGCATTTTCTCCATCTTCTCCTTATGTGGATTTCTAATCCTTGTGGATAATACTGCAGACATTGGAGTAAAGTGGACCACAGCACTTCAAATTTTGTCTGCATTCTTCTTTATGTTGCAGACTGCAGATTCACATAGGTTGTACACATGCCCAAGTGCTGATGACCGCTCACTAATGTTAACGTATCATATGATTTCTAGCTTCGTTTCTATGGTCAGAAAGGTTCTCTTCTGTTCAACTGCTGGTTCTGGGGTACGAGATGTTGCTGGATGTTTAAATGCCACAGTAACAAACAAACATAGCTGGTTGCAGGATAATCACATTTGCAGGTATAACCAAACTGCGTAAATAGCACAGATGGTGAATATTGTGAGACTGACCCACTGGTATGGACATGGTGTGCTCCACCAAGGATCCACTCTTACTCTACCTGCAACTCTCACTAAAGTTCTGGCACAGTTTCTACTACGATGACTTTTCCTCACCAACATCAGTGTGCTATATGATTTCTACCTTTGTTGCTAAGGTCAAAGAGGTTCTGTTCCATTTAAATGCTTGTTTTGTGATAGAAGATGTTGTTGGCCATTTGGATGCCATATCAACAAACACAAACAAGTTAGGCTGCAAGAAAATCATATTAGTAGGAATATTCAAATTGCACAATTAGTATTGATCTGCAACTAAAGGTGGTAACTGTGAGACTTGACTCGCTGATGGGAATGAGGCATGCTCCACCTCATAACCCACACTTATTTGATCCATCAACCCTCAATGAAGTTTTGACACACACACCCACATGGTAGTAAACTCTGACTGCATAAAGAGGGCTTGGTAAAAGTAAGTTCCTCATATGATAGTGAAATTGCATGTATTGGTCTTGCATAAAGCGAGGACCAGGTATCTTAAAATATTTACCTATTTGTAAATATTTTTCGGAGAAAACATACATATATGTAAGCAAATAAGCACTACCAAAAGACTTGATCTTCTTCTGCTATTTGGTGATGTTGCAAAAAGTAGCCATACCAATGCTGAAGTCCTTAGCTAGCCTCTTGCACAACTTCTTTTCAAGGCTTAAAAAGTTCCTCAAGCACTTTATGTGAGGTAGATGGCTTCGGGTAGTTGTCAGGCAATTGGTGATAACACTTGGAAAGGCCCATTGTCAACAATAATAATCCAGGATGCATAATATACATAAATGTGCAAGAAAGTAAATGGAAAACAGTAAACAATCACCAATGCCACAAAACACTGGGTAGTGAGTATACTAATGCTACAGTGTGATGTGCAAATTATATGAAACATTTTATGTACCTTTAATAGTTTTTAGATTTTTTTGGATAATCAAGGGTCGCCAACCAAAACTGAAAAACATACATTGGTTTACTCTCTCAAACCACAAATATCCGCTTCAGTAATGGCTCAAATGAAGGTTACAACTCTAGAAATCATACTGCTAATTATTTCCTTAAACATAAATATTAGCTATACGTTCTGTATTTACAATAAATTTCATACATGTTCCACTGCAAGTCTTTGCGACTATAATGCCTAAGAAACTCATCCCTGTAAGGCAATATTCTAACAAGCATATCTTGAGGATACTTTAGTTATTATCTACTAAGGACCAGACGAATACAGCAACAAAAACTAAGTTGTTTTCATGATGGTATCTTCAATGTTTAATTCTTATCTTGTTAAGCTATGAAACTGGCATTTTCCAATTCTGCAGAAGAGTGATGATTCATTGTGCACTAAGGAACAAAACAATATATCTTTTTGGACTTACAAGAAACACTCAAATACATAATACCATGCATCATGCCACATACAATAAGAAAATGGTTATCACACAAGTATTACTCGTCCCAGACAAGGTATGAGGCTGCTGAGCCAGGTGATAATGTTTATGAGGCACCATGGTTAAGTCTCTGAATGGAAAGATACAGTTAGACAAACAGTAATAAAGTAACAATACCCTTGCAGCAAGACAGATCATGGGGTCAAAAGATTACCAGTATTTTAAAGCTAACAATACCAGAAACCTATAATGTAACACAAATAAAAATCTTTAAAAGATGACACTACTACAAACTCCTGTATCAGTACATATGTTTCATACCTCTCTTCAGGTACATTCCATGATTCTTTTTCCTGTTTTTCATGTACATACAATGATCTTTGATCATTCTTTTTCATAGAATTCAGGGAAGATGTCCACAAATTTCTGTATATTAGCCTGCCATTTCTCTGTAGAAAGACTGTTTCCCTTAATCGGCCTAACGTCATCTGAGCTTCTGTCTACTTTGTCTTTCAACTGCACTGAAGAATCTGAAGTAAGAAAAGAGAATATTTTTTATCTATTCATTATAATTTGTCGCTGTCTCCCGCATTAGCATGGTAGCACAAGGAAACAGACGAAAGAATGGCCCAACCCACCCACATGCACATGTATATACATACATGTCCACACACACAAATATACATACCTATACATCTCACTGTATACATATATATGTACACACTCAGACATATACATATATACACATGTACGTAATTCATAGTGTCTGCCTTTATTCATTCCCATCGCCACCTCGCCAGACATGAAATAACAACCCCCTCATATGCACGAGGGAGCGCTAGGAAAAGACAACAAAGGCCCCATTCGTTCACACTCAGTCTCTAGCCGTCATGTAATAATGCACCGAAACCACAGCTCCCTTTCCACATCCAGGCCCCACAGAATTTTCCATTGTTTACCCCAGACGCTTCACATGCCCTGGTTCAATCCAATGACAGTACGTCGACCCTGGTATAAAACATCGTTCCAATTCACTCTATTCCTTGCACGCCTTTCACCCTCGTGCATGTTCATGCCCCGATCACTCAAAACCTTTTTCACTTCATCTTTCCACCTCCCATTCGGTTTCCCACTTCTCCTCGTTCCCTCCACCTCTGACACATATCCTCTTGGTCAATCTTTCCTCACTCATTCTCCCCATGTGACCAAACCATTTCAAAACACCCTCCTCTGCTCTCTTCCCAGCACTCTTTTTATTACCACACATCTTTCTTACCCTATTATGACTTTATCAAACCACCTCACACCACATATTTTCCTGAAACACCTCATTTCCAGAACTTTCACCCTCCTCCGCACAACTCTATCCATAGCCCACGCCTCGCAATCATGCAACATTGTTGGAACGACTATTCCTTCAAACATATCCATTTTTGCTTTCCGAGATAATGTTCTCGACCTTAACACATTCCTCAAGGCTCCCAGAATTTTCGCCCCCTCCCCCACCCTATGATTCACTTCCGCTTCCATGGTTCTATCCGCTGCTAAATCTACTCCCAGATATCTAAAACACTTCACAGAAGTGCACGTGATCTAGTATATGCTTATAACCACGAGCAATATGAAGCACGATAAGTTCCCAAGTGCACTTTTATGTAATGATCACTTCGTCAGGGGAGATACGAGAATAGATATACAAGGAAGAAACTTACCGAAGACGCCATTTGTAAACGAGCGTTACCGGATGATGGGGTTCGGGTTGGTGGTGCCTGTCAGAAAATTTCACGTGAACAGGAAAGGGAACTGTTTACAAATTTTGCCTACGGCAAAGCTATCCAGTTTATATATACCTTCACGGATATTAATGTTGCAATTCCTTGTGTATTTGATGATAGAAGATTCAATGATATTTCTCATGGTAAAGGAGTTGTACTTAACTCAATTAGCGTTACTCCAGTCAATACAATGGCCATATTCTGTCACATGACAAAACAAAGCATTTTGATTCTTGTCCTGCTCTTATACTATCTATTTTTGCTCCTTAAGTCGAACATAATGATCATTACCAGTCTAGTCAACATAAGACATATCATAAGTTTTACAAGGTATTCTGTAAACATAGCCAGCAGAATTTTCTGAAGAGTTTTTGACTGCGATATTCTTTATGGTATTGTTATTGGTGATTTACATTAAGGTACTTAAGCAACTTGGGAAGTAATATAAAATCACCACTAATAGGGAGAACTGAAAGATTCTTGGTGTCAAAGGGAGGGTTGGGTTTAATTCTATAAAATGATTTCTTTGTCAGCTTAAGGAATTTATCAGTGAAAGATCTAGGATACTTTACCTTGGATCCAATGGAATACAGCTTCTGAAATTCATCATCAATAGATTCCGTACTGCATATACCTAGGGCCCGAAGGAACATCGACAGGAATAATGAGAGTTAAACTCTGTCATATTGAGCTCATTAGTAATGAATATAAGAACAAACACAATTTGGACAACAGGTATTTGCGCATCCACCTAATTGTAGAATGATATTGAGAAAATTAGAGAACATAAGAAAGAAGATTAAAAA
>JAUUDZ010285534.1:0-15272 GCA_032361705.1 Panulirus versicolor | reverse complement strand
TCTCTCTCTGTCTCTCTCTCTCTCTCTCTCTCTCTCACTCTCTCTCTCTCTCTCTCTCTCTCGTGCGCGGCCAAGGGACGTGAGTGAGTGAAACTCTCACTATGAAACAGGAGCTGTGGAGTCGAAGACCTCCCCAGCGACATAGCTAAAAGGCGTCACACCACCGCCTCCTGTGCCCGGCGTCTGTTGTGTCTTAGTACTAGCAGTAGTAGTAGTAGTAGTAGTAGTAGTAGTAGTAGTAGTATTGGTATAGTAGGGGTAGTAGCAACAGTAGTAGCATTAGTTCTTGTCGTTGTTATGGTACTCGTAGTAACAGCAGTGCTAGTAGTAGCATAGCAGTAGTAATAGAAGATGTCGTAGCGGTAGAAGCAAAACTTATAGTATTACAGTATAGTATAATGTCATTACTGTTATCATTATCATTATTATCATCATTATTATCAAGTAGCCACAGGACACCTTCTATGAGATTCCTGCAACTCTAAGGCTACGCTTCACGCAGGAGCAGGGTAAGATGGGCCTCCTATGGAGTGTGAAGGTGTCCCCCCAGATGACGCAGTACTCTTCCATCGGAGCGTATATGATGATCAATCTTACAACTGAAGGTTTGATAGTGAAGAAGAGAGGCCGCCTTGGAGAAGCTGGCGTCCACAGACACAGTCAGGTTGGGACGTAGGCAGATGGTGTTGAACAGAAGGAAGGTTGGATCTGAGACGACAATGTGTAGCACGAGTGGATAACGAACCAGGAGCAGTGGTGTCATGAGAGAGAGAGAGAGAGAGAGAGAGAGAGAGAAGGCACCACCAAAAGAAACACGAAGAAACACTTGGAAAACCAAATTGATTCACCAGAGGGAGGTAAGGACAATCAAGAAGAAGAAGGCAAAAAGGAGATAACAAGAGACAACACGAGGATGGAAGATAAGTCTAGGAAAACAGAGTAAATTGCCAGTCATAACTTGGTAACAGGCGGACGACCAGTTGGTGCTGGTGTACCGGCCGGGCCCCTCACTCGGTGCTCATGTACCAGGGCGACTGCCCCCGATACGCTAGTCAAACCCCTTCATTGTCCCAGTGGATCCACGGGATTTCCAGACAGCTCAGACCACAAGCTGGACTCTCTCCAGGACACTCCTTTGTCGTCTTTCCCTGGAAGTGGATCTGTTCCCAAGCAATTCATATCTTCGCGCCAATTTCCAGGAAGTTATTGGGATCGCCTGGAAGTCTACTTACGAAAGGTATATCCATTATTCCAGTCGTTTCAAGAACTTCTCAGCTGGATCGTCCTACGTTTCCAGGTAAACCCAATGTTCCAGTGCGCTACAAGAACTTCTTTGCTGGGTCTTCCTGAAAGTGGCTACATTTCCAGGTAAACCTAATGTTCCAGTGCGTTTCAAAAACTTTTTTGCTGGTTTTTTCCTGAAAGTGGCTACGTTTCCAGGTAGACCTCTTGTAGCCAGACTCCAGCTTCCAGGAACCTTCTTATCTGTGCCATCCGGATGTCACTAAAGATCTCTCATTGTCGTCAAGGTCCCTTGACCCTCCATGGGTCTAAGGCCTTGAGACAGCATTGCATCCTGTCAAATTTATGAGCACCCGTTGGGTCATAGATCTATCGATAGACCAAGTCTAACGTACACCCTGATAGATTGGTAGTATATTGGACGGTTTAGGAATTATATTCACACTGACGTGGTGGGTCAGTGTGAATCATGAGGGTGAGAAATGTCCTTCAGGTTATCAGTAACGATTGAGGATTGACCAATAGACTTAAAAAAAGAAAAGCCTTACCATCGCATGGTTCCAGGGTAACCTGCCACCAACAACTTGAACATTGCCTCACTCTGAAGACACCGTTGAACTGTTCACTGCCTTCCCTTCCCTACGGCAGAGACTTTGACCTTGAAAGCAGTTGTAATGAATCTGTCCATACCATTCGTGTATAGTCATACCATTCGTGTATAGTATAGAATCAATACCATTGTAAACCATATGCCTTAAGCCGTCCAGAATTGGAACCAGTGTCTCTCCTTAAAACACCAATACACCGAATTAAACTACGAGTAATAACAAAAGAACAATTTAGCCGAATTCTACAACACAACTAATACCGAAGAATTGATTGATTAAAAGCCGCTACGTAGCCTCCAGTTGAACTGCAGTGTTTCTTGAGTGTCCAGTTCTGCAGTACAAATTATTTTGAAGACCAGTTCCCCAAACTCCTCACATTTCTACCCGTCCAAATGAAGTAGATATTAGCCTGCGTTACACGTTCGTTACAATAAAAAATGATGGTATAAAAAGCCTCTAATTAGACCGTAATTTGAGAGTAAAAAAATCGCCAATTAATCCTGGAAATTCGTGTTGACAAAGACTGGGGTAAAGGTGGGAACATTGCAAGTATAATTGTTATTCTGTGTAGGACAGTGAGGAGGGGTTTGTGGCATGAACACAGCCCTCACACACCACCACGACGAACCGGCCGACAGAAAGCCACCACCACGACAGACCCCAACCAAGGTGACCACAACGACAAAGCCACATACATACTACCACTACTACTACCACTACTACTACTACTACTACTTCTATTACCACCACTACTACTACTATACTACTACTACTATTACTACCACTACTACTACTATACTACTACTACTACTACTACTACTACTACTACTACTACTGCCACTACTACTACTACAACTACTACTATACTATTACTACTACTCTGCTACTGCTACCACTACTTTTACGACTACCACCACCACTACTACTACTGCTACTACAAAGCCACTGACGGTGACTATGACCACAGAGACACCATCTACAACCACAAAGCCATAGAACAGTTACCAACGATAACCAACACGACCAGAATAAAGATAACTCGTATAATAAAGTCTTTACTGTCGTCAACATGAGATAACTCAGTTATTGCTGGACTGGTTAACAACGTTAGCACTACACTACACAAAGTGGCAGTTCACAGTTAATCTCCCTTCGCTGTATTCAGTCACTGATGAAGACAAACAGTGAAATTAGGTCAAGAAATCATTCATGCATTAGCATTATTGTGCATTTTCTATAGCAATGATTATGTAGAATATATTGATAGATTTATTCTACGTCTGAAGGTCTATGAAAAATAGTTCAAAAGTCTAGAGTTTCGTACACTGATCGAACACAAGGAATTATTTCATATCATAACGTTAGTGATTCGTTCGCTCTCGTTTTCTTTTGAGAAGACGAAACACTGAAATGGAAATTGTTTCGTCGAACATTAGCGTTTTATCCAACAAAAGACATCAGCTATTGTCTACAACGAGAAAAGTCTCTGAAGTAAAGAAATTAATGTTGGTCATACCATCCCCCTATCTATGATTATCTATAGATATCATAAGGATAAGGAAACACAGCAGTGATGTGGACTGGATAGTGACGCGGTCATGTGGAGAGGTGAACCAGAGGGTGACTGGATAGAGAGGTTATAGCTATGACTGGATAGAGAGGCTATAGCTAAGACTGGATAGAGAGGATATAGCTATGACTGGATAGAGAGGTTATAGCTATGACTGGATAGAGAGGCTATAGCTATGACTGGATAGATAGGTTATAGCTATGACTGGATAGAAAGGATATAGCTATGACTGGATATAGAGGTTATGGCTATGACTGGATAGAGAGGATATATCTATGACTGGATAGAGAGGATATAGCTATGACTAGATAGAGAGGTCATGGCTATAATAAGGATAGTTATAAAGGTCAAATGCCTTTAGGGTGCTTCTATATATAGAGAGAGTGAATGAGTAGAGGGTGTTGGAGGGGTGAGTATGGCTGAGTGTTAGGAGCAACGTATACATCACATGAAAGGGATGAAGGAAGCGATTGTTTCCGGTGTACGAAGAGGGTGAAGGATGGGCAAGGTCCTTCGATGAATGAATGAATGATGGAAGGGATACGTCATCATAAACGTAATTGACCAATGAGTCAGTTATTCATGACCTGATGAGTATTTCAGTTATTCCATGTAAACTAGGAGGACAAGAGACCATTTGGGATAGAGAAAGGAGGAAAATCAGATTTTTTTTTTACGTTGTGAAATAGAGATTTTATGGATGTACAACGAAGTGACCAGAGATGGATCTTAGGAGATATTGATTATACATTATACAGACCTGGGTGAGATATCATTATTCATTATACTCACCTGGGTGAGATATTAATTATGCATTATACACACCTGGATGGGATATTGATTATCTATTATACACACCTGGGTGAGATATTGATTATACATTATACACTCCTGGGTGAGATATTGATCATACATTATACTCACCTAGATGAGATATTGATTATACATTATACACTCCTGGGTGAGATATTGATTATACATTATACACTCCTGGGTGAGATATTGATTATACATCATACACACCTGGGTGAGATATTGATTATACATTATACACACCTGGGTGAGATATTGATTATACATTATACACACACGTCGGTGAGATATTGATTATTTACTATACACACCTCACGGGTACTAAATCCTCAAAAAGGAATTTTTACCGTGGACGTTCATCATATGGGAGGGAAAAGAACGGGCGGTTTGGGAAAGTGCCGGAGTGCCCAAGGTTCTCGTGTGTTCCTGTTGCTGCTCCTGTTGCTCTCCATTGTGTCCAGGAGACCAGGGGGATGGGTCAGAACGTGACATAAGAGCGGACAATGGCCGTACGTGGTGCCAGGTTACACCATGATGGCCATAGAAATGGCCTTTGTCACTGCGCCTCTGTGTGTGTGTGTGTTCGTGTGTGTGTGTGTGTGTGTGTGTGTGTGTTCGTGTGGATCTATGACGTCAGGAAAGAAGGGCAGAAGACCAGAGTTGTTGACAACAGTGTCAATACTTGGTCGTAAAAGCTAAATGTAAGTCGTGTGTGTGTGTGTGTGTGTGTGTGTGTGTGTGTGTGTGAACACATTATATGCCAAGTTTCCACCAAAGTCCTCAAAACATCAACATTGTCCCTGGGCCACGTGAAGGGGGGGTCCCAGTTTGGTCGTCTGTGAGACGACGGGGGGCCCCCAAGGCCACTCGGTTCGCCCCGTGTTATTAAACATGATCATGAGGCACTTGTGGTCCTGGGCAACCATTACAGAAGGAGTTACGTGGGAAAAGATGGATTGGCAGGAGTTCTGATGGTTAGTGGAGAGGTTACCTGAAGGATAGTAAAATGTTATGTACGATAGGCCTTTATCATAAGCCGTAGAGGCAGTATGATAAAAGATGCTATAAGGCACCTCTCCACCCGCTGCCCACTTCGATGACAGTACGCAGCAGGAATGATAGAGGGAGCATGTAACATATGACAAAGAATATACTGCCTTGGGAATTCTATGCGAAAGTGTGTATTGGACATTACACCTACGGTACTGCAGCATCTATAAACTTCAGGAGAGGGAGAAGTAATTTCCTAATTACGAAACTTGAGTATATTTACGTCTTTATGAGGATTATTCAGTGATGAATAATATTACCAAAGGATTTTCCTATTCCTGATTTGAAGGTATTATCTGTCCTTCACTTAACAACTTCTGGTTGTAGATTATTCCACAGTGGTACAACTCTACAGCCGAAAGAAGAAAACCTTTGTCCACCTCGTCATTACATCTTCTTTTTAAGATCATGTTGTTATCTTGTCGAATCTCTTTCATGTGAAGCGATTGTCATCTGTTATGCTTTTCGAAGTCATCCAATATTTTGAAAACATCCAGTAGAACCTGAAGAGTCTGTGAGGGTTTTTTTTTTTTTTTAAAGTAAATGATCCTAGGTCTCTCAGCCTGTCTCCATAAGGCATACGTCTGAGGGATGAACTAGTTTTGTTGCTCTTCTTTGTATTCGTCCTCGTGTCTCGTCGACTTTGCTCCAGCATTTTGACCAAGACTGAACTAACGTTATATATATCCTGTGGTCTCTCGAGGGCGCTGTAAAAGAATGAGTATCGTACCTTTCGCTTCAAAGTTTATGTTTCTATCTACAAAACCTTGAGATTATCTTGGCTTTATCATGTGGGGGTAATGCGTTACCTGCCGTATCGTTACTAATTATCAGTTCAGAGCAGTTGCCATCATAGGAGGCGGAAGGGTGGAGGCTGCATGCAGGAAGGAGGAAGTGGTTTGTTGACAGTCGCTTGCGTGACAACGATGGACGGAGTGAATTCTAATTTCCAAGGACAAATTAAAACCGAAGCCTTAAATTCATATATTTTTTTCATCTGTCAAAATTTACGGAAAAGAGAAAGACAGATTGATGCTTTGAATGATAGGGTTTGATGTCTTTGGAAAGCTGTTTTAATTAGATATGTATTTGGATACCAGTAACTCTTTTTTGTAAAGCTTTCAGCCACCAGTTCAGAGAAAGACAGAGAAAGGAATAGGTAGAAATTGTACAACAACATCAATTGATAACCAAGTCACAAGTAGATAAGATAAGAATGAAATTTTCTCTTAGAGACGAGAACGAGAGATACACAGAAGAGAGGATATAACAGATAAACAAATAAAGTTGCGAGTCACACAGTCTGCTCACGTACCACAAAGTGAGCAACAATTAATTCAATCATTATTCAATTAATTAAACAATTTTTCAGATGAAAATCACCTTTATGGAGGAGACTTTTCTGTCTATACTCTTGAGAAAATTGATATATTGTCAGATCTCAAATTCATGAAGGAGATTGATGGCGCTTGATGCTGGAAATTGATAATCTACTTTCCTCATACGACTCAAGCTGTAACACACGAGTCTGTGAACTCTACTTCTCACAGACACACTTCGACAGTCACTCGTGCTTGCAGGCAACTCGGCTCACGTGTTTGCACTTAAGTCACTGGTGATACAGTAGACTTAACCATTGTGACTACCAGGCTCCAGGAACTCATGGGTTTCTCCATCGTCATTAGCCGCTTACCCTCTGGTAGGTGCTCTGTGTTTTCTCATATCTCACACACTCTTCGGCAGGATTCGCATGGAACATCGCCATCGCCTTACTGGATAAGCAACTTGAACAACGGGTCTAATAGCCGTGTCTACCTGCAGCACAGAGTAGAAACGGCAATTGTCCACTAACTCAAGACCTCGTCACGTCACTACCTCCTGTAGAAGCTCCATGAGACCTGGCCGGCCACGTACCTCTCTCGCAGGATACCCGTCACACTTCACGTATCTACGTCACCACCATAAGAACACTGCCAACTTCACGTGTACGATCTCATCAACTCTGCTCTCGATAAACAACTGTCTTAATGACTTTTCTGAACTGGAGGTGACTAAGAGAGACATTAGGATGCGTTCACACAATGCTAATTATCAGCTGTCCTCGAACGGAACGTACCATCCTCTGCTGTCTCCCTCTCGTCTGTTTAAGAAGTCTAGACAAAGCATTTTGGAACCAGCTTGCTAATCTAGCAGCCCCGACCGCCCATCACTTTGTTATAGTCGTAGCGAACCGCTTGGTCGTTCTGACCTGACTTTCAGCCACTATACAACCTGGTATGACAACCTCTCGACAGCCATTACATCCAAGATGTCAACATTTCTCATACCACTAATGAGTGTTGGAGGAGCCACCTGCGAGACCATGGAACGGAACGGCTGTTTACGTCCGTTCCGCCCAGTTAACCAGAGGGTATATAAAGCAGGCTGGGACCAGGGCGTCTCATTCGGTGCTGAGTGCTCTTCGTATTCAGGTGAGAAGCAGCACTCCCATAGGGACCTCCCTCATTTCCTGTGTACATAACTAGGTACGGCTGGTGATGTGACTGGTGTGTTGTGGGTCTGGGTATACGAGTGAGAATACAATGGCTATAGGAGTATACTGTATAATGGTGAGGGGTATGTCATACGAGTATGTCACACTGGTGTACAAATACACTGGAAATACAACTTGAGCAGATGAAAGGAAGTTACCTATGATACAAACTTTAGGTTTAAGGGAAAATGTGGTATTGTCCTGGTGTGTGAGTGATTTGAGGTCTCAACAGTGGATTGCCTTAGTGTTGAGTACAAGGAGGTGTGGAATTCATGCCTCACAATTGAGTATAAGAAACAGACGAAGGAATTACCAGATATTTTGCCATAGGATTTGGTCAGTGGCCACTGTCACTCCCTGACTGACATTCCTTTTGATTGTCAGTCATTAACTATCACCAGCTCAGAATCTTTGATGAATCCATTTAGGTTGTTTGGGCGGCTTGGTATACAAAAGGGGAAAATATTTCTCTCAAGAAGTGTAGTTAGGTTTATGTCGACCATCGTAACTTGATCAAAATCACCACGAGACAAATTTGGTTCCCGCGGGTCCATAGTGACAGAAGGAGGAGCATCAACCATGAGAGGCATGACAGAGAAGCCCAGCTTGGTGGCGCTGACGGTCGTCCTGACAGTGCTGACAGGGGTCTTGGAGATGACCGACGCCCACCAGCTCCAATGGGGATCGTGTACCTCCATCAAGCCCATGCAAGACTTTGATCCAGAAAGGGTAAGTAACTGACCCCCCCACCCAATGGGTCTTTATGATTCTTTTCAGACCATAATTCCTTTTAAGTCACCCAAGGAACCTCCATAACCATCTCTAAGGTCTTAGAGACCCACCTAATCCCTCTCCCAGCGAAGGTCATTATAAGTCTTCCTTTCCTCGTTCATCCAAATGCACTTTGCTAACCCCAGATTTTTCCTTGATACTCAAGACATACGTAAGTGAATGTTCCTTTAACAAGCCAGCCACCAGGGCAGTTCAATCTTCTTCAACAAGCCAGTCACCAGGGCAGCTGACTATGCTTTCTTCACGCCAGCTTACCAAGCTTTTCCCCAACAGTTCAATGGGACGTGGTACGTGCTGAAGAAGCTCAAGACTTCGAGCAGGTGTATGAGCACCAACTTCCTCCTGCAAGACGGCAAGTTCCTGGTGACAGAGATCCGCACTCCCATCTTGGCCGACCTGACCGCCTTCAGGGCCACAGTTAGCAACGAGGGCTACTTACACTTCAGCCCCAGCCAGCCAGCCAAGATGGAGCTCAACTGGGAAGGCAGTAAGTGAAGGAGAAGAATGTGACACATTCTCAGAGGGTGAGAAATGAACTCCATAGTCAGAGTAATGATAATTGGAGGACATAAATGGTAAGAAATAAAACAATATCAAATGAAAAGCAAGAACAGAATACACTGCAGGGAAGAAAGTGTTATGGAATCACATTGAAGACTGGCCTTTGAAATTTTACACTTATTGCATGAATAGGTAGTTAGAAGTAACTTAGTTCTAGTAAACAAAGGCGCCTTATGATGCAACTCCCTTCCTTCCTCTTGTGTTGATCTCATGGCCTCGCAAAAGTGATTCTGAAGTGCCAGTCTTGGGGGGGACCCTTTTTTTTTCATACACACCTCTGAATTTGACCAAGGCTTTTCTCGGAGCCTTGTTCCCTTTTCATCAAAAAGTCAGATGACAATATCACCTCTTGGAAGGCAGATACATAAGGCATATTGTCTTTCTACGTATCGCCGTAATACGATCATTCACCCAAGGAGGTCTGGGTGGTGGACCTTGTTCATATTGCGAGCCCCAAGCAACTTGGATCATCCCCTGGAATACGATGGTTTGGCCACCACCTACAGTAGCTGTTACCTGGCGATACTTGGGTGCGATAGCCTGAGGGAACCCTGTGAGCAGCAGCTCCAGGGAGTCAAAAGAGACGATCCAGAGTCTCAGTTGATCCATTGTGAGTTTGAGTGAGTGTGAATATGAGTGTGAGTGTGTTTCTAATCAGATCGTCAAAGGTTAACGAGCATTAATTACTACTGATGTACCGGCAGACCTGTTGGACGAGTTCATTAAGACCTCCTTCACGATAGTCGACACAGACTACGACACATACGCCGTCGACGTCGAGTGCCAGTCGTGGATGTTGTTCAAGAGGGTGTCCGCTACCATCCTCGCCCGCGAACCTAGTCTACCAGAAGGCCGCATCGAAGAGGTGAGTCACTTCGACGCGTAAGTGGAGATCGGTGATTTGAGTGAGTGAAAATTGGTGACTTGACTCGCGCGGAGTGAATGCGACGAGTTGCCAAGATGAGTAAGTACGTGGGGTGAGTTGTTCCTCCTCCGTGACGGAGAGATTGGATGAGGTGAGATCTTGTGACGGGGAAGGCAAAATGAGTCAAGTTTGATCTAGTGAATTAATCAGTGACGTAAGTAAGTATCTGACGTGAATCATTCATGAGTAAGGATGTCATTCATCTATTCGCGTGATGAACTATAATAAACTCTAAGCTCAGATCTCTGGAGGCAACTATGGAATAGGATTGCATATCTATATGACCATCAAATCTTAAGAGGCAGATCCTATACAGGATAGCACGTATGTCTATATAAGAATTTCTATACCATGTCCATTATAGCAGTCATTTATAGAAATCATATCATCATCATCATCAGCCAATACGAACCTCCCCAACCTCACCTCACACTCTTCTCCTTCCCCCGAAAAACCCACGCCCACACAGCTGGAGAAGAAGTTAGCGGAGGACTTCGATGTGGACACCAGATACATGGACACGATCGACCACTCCAACTGCTTCACGCCGGACGAGGTCGACTACAACATCAAGATTGACGAGAACGGACTCAACCTCCTGGGCATGGAGAGGGAGGAGGAACTGCAGAAGCTAGACACCAAGGAGAAGGCGGAGCAATACTTCAACGAGACGCTCCCGGAAAAAGACCAGGAGGAGATGGAGGAGGAGGAGGAGGCAGACGTCTGATTGCGCTGGACGGTGTCAGGATGCTGGAGGAGGTGCGACAGTCGCCAGGGCAGGTTACGACCTAATTAACTACACCTACAGTAATAGATGACGACCTAGTTACGTCTACACTAATGGTTACGACCTTGTTACACCTACGTTACTGGGTTACGGCCATATTATACCTACGTTGTTAGGTTACGACCTTATTATATCTATGTTACTAGGTTACGACTAGATTGCACTTACGTTACTAGGTTACGTAAGACCTCGTTACGCCTAGATTACTAGGTTGCGACCTTATCACACCTACGTTACTAGATTACGACCTCATCATATCTACGTTACTAGGTTACGACCTCATTACACCTACGTTACTAGGTTACGACTTTATTACACCTACGTTACTAGGTTACGACCTCATTACTACACCTACACTAGTAGATTACGACCTCACGATTACATCTACTCTAACAAACGACCTCATTACCACATCTACACTAGCAAACAACGACCTAACTACTACACTTAACACCAGCAGGCGAGGACCTCACGAGACCCCAACGCAATTAGGCAGCGGCTACACAACATCCAAACCCCCACTCCAGCCGTAACACTACAGAGAAATGAGCCCGAAGCGTTCATTGCCACTGACAGCTGGCCACTTCCCTCTGCCACTGACAGGTAGCCACTTCTCTCTGCCACTGACAGCTGGCTACTTCCCTCTGCCACTGACGGCTGGCCACTTCCCTCTGCCACTGACGACTAGCCACTTCCCTCTGCCGTTAATCAACGCAAAACTAAATAAAACAGTTTCCACAGATGGCCAAAAAAAATCTATAAACTTACGACTCAACTGTCGTACATTTCCTTTGAAAAGAAAAAAGAAGTGTATATGTAATTCTTTTAATTTGAAATAAATCATGGCACGAAGCTTATTAAGATTTATATCTAACCTTTATGCAATCATATAAATGTTGACCCAAGAGGAAACAAAAGAAATTTACCTGGGATGCATATAATTTGTCTGTTTTGACTGATGCAAATTTGGAGAGAGAGAGAGAGAGAGAGAGAGAGAGAGAGAGAGAGAGAGAGAGAGAGAGAGAGAGAGGGGCCCAGAAAATGAAGGTGCTGCTGCTCCTTAGGTTTCAAGGAACAGCGAAATAGTACAAGATTCATAAGCAAGTAACAATCGGGTTGATTCACAGGTCCGCTGAGTAGACACAAGGGACTTTGTTCACAATCGCCAGACAGTTGTAATGACCCCAGTTCGATCATGATGGGAGTATTTACCTACCAAGTATGGAGGGAACCACACTGCTTCAGTAGCTCAGGATATGAACACCCACCGATTGAGTTCGGTGAGGAACTCTACAAGAGGCGTGGATGTGGGGGGAGAGAGAGAGAGAGAGAGAGTCTTTAATACATGTTGATCACAGACGAATGATATTCGTGGTGTCTTTCGGTTCTGCTCGTCACGTTAGTCAACACAACCGTCGTGGAGATAATGAAATATATTCGTGTGTCAGTCTCACAAATTATGACAGTGGTGATCAATTCCCCCCATTGCCCCTCGCGTGAGAGTTAAGCATTCGCAAATCTGCGTAGAAGCAATTAAGCTATTGATATAGAGACCATTATACACGTTAATCTTGGAGTACATACTGCTAAAAATAGCGGACGACCCTCGTAAAGAATAGTATAATTATCCTCGAAGTATTAGCCAGTTAAGTGGTTCGTTACTTATGGAATACGGCAATTAAATCGTTAATAATGAAACCATAGCAGAAATCTTTTCTCTCGAAAAGTTGGATAAGAAAATGTATAGAACAGCAGACCCTGTTAATCATTATCCACGAACAATGGAAGAATCTTAAAATAGCTGCCTGTCTTGTGACATGGGATGTCCAGGACAGAATGCAAGATAGTCGTCTGTAGTTTGCAGTCACACGTGCCTCCTAGACTTAACAACCCTTAACTCATAGCCATTACGTCTAACAGGGTAACGTACACGTTGTCGTCTCCGGCAGCGTCTCCTCCCGTGGCGGAGACGAGTATTGGAGCAAGCGTCCTGAACCCACAGCTCCGTGAAGATGACCGACCCACGGCGCCACACGGAAGCCACGCCGGAACCAGTGTTTACGTCCGATCCGCCCAGCTGACCCAGGGGGTATATATAAAGCCGGCTGCGGCTTGAGCATGTCACTCGGTGCTGAAGTCTCTTCGTGTTCAGGTAAGACGCTGTTGCTGCTCAAGGGCCTGCTCCTCCAGTCCCCCGTGGGTGCCTAGGTTCAGCTGAGGATATGAACGGTGTGGCGTGGGACTGATTGTGTTTATGAGGACACCAAGTCTGTACGAGAATGTATTATATCACACTAATAGGCATCAATGGAAATTACCACTGATACAATCGTTGCGTCTGAGGCAGGTCTAACACGTCCGAAAACTGTTTAAACTGAGGATAGAATTCGGAGAATTGTAGGCCAGTGAGATGATGCGCTTCTGTGTGTGTGTGTGTGTGTGTGTGTGAGTGGTCTGAGGTTAAAGGTGTATGGCATGTGTTGAGTGCAAGGAGTGGTAGAATCCATATCCGATGGTGTATTGCCTAGGTCGTGAGTGCTACGAGCTGTAGAACCCATGTGCAGCAGTGTATTGCCTCAGTGATGAGTGCTGATTGACGTGGAACCCTTGTCCAATATTGTATTGCCTCGGTGTTGGGTGACAGGAGCTGTAGAACCCATGTCCAACTGTGTATTGCCCATGTTGAGTGTGAGTGATGGAAAGGAGTATAAATATAATACTATCATTTGGACAATGGTAACCATCATCCTCTGATTGTCATTTCTTCATTGTTAGTTAAGGAGTGGCTTGAATGAAGAGAATCCAGTGCTGTTGCATAGAACTGAATGCCGAAGTACGACTATAGTGGTGGCAATATTGTTATTTCGTGTAGATTCTAAGTACTTGTCGCTCAGCAGCCGGTGATTGTTCTGAGTGCTCTTTGTTTTGTGTGGTTCGCAGGTCTGTTACGTTTGCTCTTTGACAGAGAGGATGACCAGGAAGGTGAGGCGTAGTTTAGGGTGGAGTACATGACCTGCATACAGCGGCAGCCTTCTTTTCCTTACCCAAAAGTAGTGATGGGAGGAATCCTGAGGGCGTTTAGTTTGTCTGTCGCTCTTTCAAACAGTGTGGTTTATCATTGATGTCGACCATGTTAATGTGATGGTAACTACCATTTGACTCGTTAGGTTACTGTGGGTCTCGAGTGACAGAAGGAGGAGCATCAACCATCATGAGAGGCATGACAGAGAGGTCCGGCTTGGTGGCGCTGACGGTCGTCCTGACAGTGCTGACGGGGGTCTTGGAGATGACAGACGCCCACCAGCTCCAATGGGGTAAATGTACCTCCATCAAGCCCATGCAAGATTTTGATCCAGTTAGGGTAAGTAACTGACCCCCCCCCCACCCAATGGGTCTTTATGATTCTTTTCAGACCATGATTCCTTTTATGTCACTCAAGGAACCTTCATAACCATCTCGAAGGTCTTAGAGACCCACCTAATCCCTCTCCCAGCGAAGGTCATTATGAGTCTTCCTTTCCCCGTTCATCCAATTGTATTTTGCTAAACTTAGACTTCTCCTTCATTCCCACGAAATACGGACTGAACATTCTCATAGCGAGTCAGCCAGCAGGGAAGATAGATTATTCTCCTTTCAAAAGCCAGCCACCACGACAGCTTACTATGTTCTCCTCAAGGCAGTATATCAAGCTTCCCCTCAACAGTTCAATGGGACGTGGTACGTGCTGAAGAAGCTCAAGACTTCGAGCAGGTGTATGAGCAACAACTTCATGCTACGGGACGACATGTTCCTCGTGACGGAGACCCGCACTCCCATCTTGGCCGACCTGACCTCCTTCACAACCACCGTCAGGATGGAAGGCTTCCTACATTTCAGTCCCAGCGTCCCTGCTAAGATGAAGCTCAACTGGGAAGGCAGTAAGTAACTAGCGAGCATGAGAGACTCTTAGAGTAACTAGCGAGCATGAGAGACTCTTAGAGAAATTGATGACCCCAGGGGAAGGGAGATAACCCAAACCAAAGGTGTAAGATAGTAGAGGTTAGGGGGAGAATTTATGACAAAAAGAATGACCGAAACGGATTCAAGAACGAAGAAGAAAGTTCGTCGTGAAATCCATTGAAATCTTAAGCTTGGTGGAGTACGTGGCTCCGGGTCACACACACACACACACACACACACACAAAATCCATACGAAGCGGCTTTCCTTCCTCCTTTGTTGATCTCATGGCTTCCTCTCACAACAGTAATTCTGAGGTTCCTAGAGACACAGGAGAGATGGTCTCTCGTCTCCGTTGCTGAAATATGAGTACAAGTAGAGAGAGAGAGAGAGAGAGAGAGAGAGAGAGAGAGAGAGAGTGCGTGTGTGTGTGTGTGTGTGTGTGTGTGTGTGT
>JAUUDZ010285423.1:0-16648 GCA_032361705.1 Panulirus versicolor | reverse complement strand
ATATTATCGACCAACCCCAACGGAAAGATATGCAGCTGGGTGGACCAACCCAAGATTCGAACCCATTTGAGGCAGCCTCAGGGCGGGCGAGTTTCTGCGTCGGAGGTTGAGCACTCATTCTTTAAAGATGTCATTTTGTCTGATGTAAAGCCTCGGACAAAAATGTCTACTCTGCCGTCCTCGAAATAATGAAAGACAAGAAGCACCTATGTCAACATAAGCATGATAGGTTGTACTCCTTTTCGTTAGTCTACTCACATAGTTTGGTACATGAATAAGAACACAAAGAATTTCTGACAGCAACAGACCACTAGGTCCGTTCGATGCTATTTGTGACGGTAGATATCAGAAACTCACAGATTAATGTGGTGAGAGTGGAAATTCATAGAATTGTTTTAAAAAGGAAAAAAAAAAACAAAAAAAAACACGCAAAACAGATCCATGTCTTGAGAGTCCATTCGAACCTTGTTTAAGTATATCTCAAGACTTTCCTGATCTAAGTCATGTGTAAATTTTGTCACATTAGTAAGTTAGTCAACCAAATGCAGACTGCTAGCGTTAGCCTTCACAATGCTGAGGAAAGGCTTCGAGTATATTAAAGAGAAGTGTCCTAATATCTTTGTGTCTCTCACTGATATATGAACAGTGGAAGATGTACGGCCTTGTCCACCTAGCATGATAAACATTTCCTTTCGTTCAAACTTTTGTCAAGATGAACTATGTCGGAATTCATCCACGATTAATAACTCACTTCTCCGTTCCCCCATCTGTCTACACACCATATCATTTCACTGAAGGAAGATTTGTCTTTGACGTGTAGAGTTATGTTATTGGTTTTGGGTATATATTACTAACAGAGAAAATTTCCCCGTAACCTCTTTTCTTTCTTTTATACTTATTCGCCATTTTCCGCGTTAGCGAGGTAGCGTCAGGAATGGACGAGATAAGGCTTCACTCGCTCATATCTGGTCGGTGATTCTAGATTCCCTGATTTTCTCGAACACTTGCACTGATACAACAGCAATCTAGCCAAGAACAGAAACTTAGTTAAATTTGCATCGAGTGTCGGTGCATGTCAGGAAGGTCATGTAGACCTGTCTTTCTTCGATCACTTGATTTAAGCGACGTTTAAACAAGGTGAAGTAATAAATGTTGATGTTCGAGACGTTATTGGGTATGTGACAAGATTATGGTATCCGCAGGAGCTGGAGGCCCTAAGTACTTGGTGCCCAACAAGTCTGCGATGGTTCATGAAATTACAGAGGAACTCCGTCCATAACGACGAGTGTTTACTTTCCCCTCTGCCTGGCGTACGATGCCTTACGACAGCTTCGCATCGTAGAAGTGGGTTTGTAGCTTATGGTAATACTGAATCGTAGGACCAGTTCATTACCGGCGTAGCAGGATCGTTACTTTAATACACCGCAAGTGGTTCATAATAGTTGATAACATACATCATGAGGCAGGAGGTGAATAAACTTTATCATAAGGATAGGTTAGGTACGTCGTCTCCCTCAAAAATAGAATTGTAAAATTTTCTCTGTTGTACTTATTGCCAGACATTATAACTCTTTAATCATAGACAAGACAATTGGAGACATGTTATTTTGCAAGAAATATGTGTCACTTATCAGAACACTTCACACGAGAATGTTGATACGGTACTTATTGAGGGAAAACAGAAAAACAGTTGACTTCGCATGACCAAAACCTTCCTAGATTCTTGCAAATAAGTCGCCACCATCGATATACACAACAAACTCTTTCGAACTGAAGTAAATTGTCTATCAGGTTGAATCCCTGACTGTAGAAAGGATATCAGTTAAGTGTATTGAACAAAATTAATTTTCATAAAGTACTTAAGTGAATACTGATTAGTTCGACGACACAGTCAACACGCGGTACGACAACGCTTCCTGGAAACTCCGCGCCTCACCTGTGGCCTCAAATAAGCGGTAGGTAACGCAAGGGGTCGCAGTGTGTGGTGTTTTACACGGAAGTGTATGTGAAAGTACTCTCCCAGGGAGGTAGCCAACCATTATTTATTTGATATACGGTAAGGGTTACTGTAGAAAACCTTCGTAATGATTTTCAATTCATTTTGGGAGTGCTGTAGACAGTAGGCCAAATGTGGAGTTGGTGGTTTTGCAAAATCCAAGAGTGTGTGGAGAAATCGACCCTTTGTGTCTCTTTCATGAACTTGGTGACAAGTGGAACTTTTTCTTTCATTATATAAATTGTGAAAACTTCAAGCTGTTGATCTTTCAGCGATGATTCTTGCGGTTCTCTTTTAAAGGATGGAATGTCAAATATCATAACTGTTCATAGCCGTGGAGTTCGAGCCGACCGGTGAAGCAAATGACGAATAATGAATCGGAGAAACTGGTGTCGGATGTACCATGTTGGTAGTCTATATTTTGCTGTGAATACTGACGGTTAAGTTTTAAATCTCAATCGCCCTGTTCCATCCAAACTTATCTGTGATATTTTTTTCTAAGAATGTAATGGTAAATGATTTCGAGATATGAAAAGTCTGTGAAAAGTAAGGGAATCTGTCTTTATTTTTAAAGGAATATGGAAATATCTATTGGGTTGACTGTGAAAAGATTATGCAAATTCATCCACTTAGAGAAGTTAATACCTTAACTGTGTATTGTCAGCCGAATGATTGTTTACACTCAATATCATCATTATTAACGCATATCCACTTTCTGAGCACGACCCTGTGACCCTATTGTATGACAAAGTGACATTTCAACTGATTCCCAAGGATGAAGTCCAAGGCCGGGCCATGATTATCGAAGGGGTCATTAAGCTATGATCAATCACGTCTGGCAGGTCTGGTGGGTGACGAGGTGTCTTTGTTCGGTAACTCGATAACTTTCATGTGATACCAACACCAGTCCTGGCTTCCGTTCGGGTTTGGGAGGCGTGTACGTAGCTTCCACAAACATCTGTGGGAATTAAGGATTTCATTCTCTTGCGGAACAGAGAATGTGTTGAGCTGCTGTTGGTGGTGACAGCCGTCCGCAGTCCCCCTCTCTGAAATTGTTTGGTAGTTCTGACCTTTCACTCTTCTTCGAGGTTTCCTCTTTGACCTTTTTGTGACGGCCATATTTATCTTGATCCATTCGCGCTCGTAGTTTTTGAATTCAACATTATTTCAAACCTCAGGATCCGCTCTTTATGCTTTTAATCAAGCGTCGCTATAATGATGTGGTATATATAAGTTGGTTTTTGTCAGTAATGGACACTGGTTTTTATTTATATCATTTATATAAAGAAATGAGACCAATGATAACTGTTAAATGTACAAATGATGTTTTAGTTTGACCTAAATTGGGACCCAGTAACATTAATCCAAATATCCTATGAGGTGCGAGATATCTTTGCCGACTTGGATTTCCAAGATAGTCCTGTAATCTTGGTGTACTATCGTTTTGATCTGGGTTACTGATGTCCATTTTGATCTTGACCTCATGCGTCCGTGAATACCTTTAGGGGATGTGGGCGTGACCCTAACGTTACTTACACCTGGTCATCAGGTATCTGGAACATGTCGACCATTTGATTGAATAGATATTGCCATATTGGTCTGCCTCCGAGTTCAAACTGCGCCTCGAGGGAAAAAAACGCACATAGAAACGAAGACGTAAGACCAAGAGTGCTTGCGCTGCGTAGTAAAACTGGTTGGGATCAGAATGTCCTAAAACCATACGTAGACTGACCCCTTATGTCTGTCCGACACACACACACACACACACACACACACACACACATACACACACACACTATGAGATAAATCCAACCTACAAGTTACAAGGGAACACCATCTGCCACTCCTCACATCAGTAGTATGTAATTAACTAGATAATGATAGTTTGTACTTTCATTGTGAATCCTTCCTTCTCTGACACAGCTGCACAGCGTCCATGATGTACGGGAAGCGATGTTTGTGGCGTGAGGCCATGAAATATGTTAAATCTTGACAAAAATAAACGAGATAAACGAACTCCACCTGTAACGCAAATCGAATTCTACATATTCACGTGTTCAACGAGATAAACCTTACAGTGTAGCGCAGAATACATGAATCCATAAAATGGAAAAAATGTTTACGTATTAGAGGATTTCGGTGTATGGGGCTTAGTTTTTATTTTGCATTGTTTATGGACGGGTGGTCTCTTGACAACTTCATTCCTTAAGTAAAAGGGAAGTTTACAACGAGACGTTTGTACGTCTTGTTGCAAGGCCAGCGCACACTAGTTGTCAAGATGGGTGGCAGAGTCTTTTGAGGTGCCTGCACTGCCAGACTTGTGTACAAATACTTTCAGTCGCAAATCAGACGTTTGATTACAAGTTTGGTTACTGTTATCGATAGAAAATATACATCAGCCCTTACAGCAAGATATACGAGTGTAAAGGAGTAAATACGTGATTCAAAGACGCGTTATTTTCGTGAAACACTTGTCTACGTGTTCTGATTAGTAATATCTCTCTTGCCTTGAAGCCAGGACTCTACAACTCTCCGGGCTCTTTCCCAAATATTGCAGAGGAAATACAAAGATATTTATTATGGTGTAAACTACCATATATTGAGCCATTTATCCGATGGTTTGCCTGTTCTCAAGTTGGTTGGAAAGGTTTCTGCTCCGAACCCAAAGCGTAATGTTGGAAACACATAATCCAGCTTCAAATCGTTTCTGATCGGAACAGGATTCTCTTCGAGGTTCGGTGAACCGAAACCGATGTTCGAATAAACTCTAACTGGGAAATTGCTCTCCATTCGTCCTTAATACCCAGATAGCTCACAAAACTAGACGGATTGAAGGTTTTAGCATTGGTTTTCATAATTCGTAAGATTTTGCTATTGTAGTAATAGGTTTCAGCTGCGCTAGACTTTAGTTTCCTAATCATCTTTAGGCCAGTCAGACTCAATGAGGTCGTGAAACACCGTGAAGGGCACAGTTCGAGCTGGGAGGAACCAAGGCCGTGTCGAACACATGATTCGTTGATTTGCTCCGCTTAAGTCCTGGAGTCGTTTGTTGAGTAGGGCGGCAGCATTTGCCCGAGCAAGCCATTCACCGGCCAGAGTTCACATCCTGCTGTGGTGCACAACACTTCAGACACACACTCGCCATTGCATGAGCTTAGTAAGTGTTACACGTAGGAGCGTGTACTAGTATAGCACCCAAAGAGCGACCTGTCAGAATTGCTGAAGTTGAAATGACGCTAAGGTCGATCTCGCGCTTGTTGTTTGATATTGTAGGAAAATGTGTGGAGAGGAGTGCGCTGGGTACTATAATTTTATTTTTATATAAAGTAGATATTGTGGATGTCGATCAGAATGACCGCAAACTGAGATAGAAATTAAACATTCCTTAACGAATAATATGTCGGGGACTCAAATTTCATGTGAAACCCTCCATTACTCGTTTGGAACTCCCTTAAGCACGACGATACGATCCTGGTCTTCGACATGACCTTCAAGCGTCATGTCAAAGATCAAGTCATCATACAGGAGGGTCGTATCGTGCAGTTCAAGGGCTTGAACCTTGTTCACGCTACACGATCACGTTCGTGTCACCCTCAAAATCGCTTTAGTTCTTTCGAATCATTGTTGGGGAAACCCTCAGATCCAGCAAAAGGAAATCCGAAGCAAGTCTATTAATCACAAAGAATTGAACCAGTCGGTAAAAAGAGGTTACTGTTGTTGTGATGACCTTCCTCGACTGTCTATACTGGTGTTGACCCTCGATATCGGACAGGAAGTGACTCGCCACTGACTTTCTTTTCCTACAACCATCAAGGTTCCTAGCAACTGCACAGACACTTCATCATATTTTCATTGTGCAGTACTGTTGTGTTTAACTCATTTGTTGATGGTAATTTCCTCATATGCTTCATTTTTCATGCTTAAAGATGTCTAACACGTTTTTATTACCTTTTCATAATCGCACATTTTATATTTGTAGTCTGAGATACTAAAGTTAGAACCATGTGGAAGTTAAGACCAAGCAAAACTGCTGATCAGCTGAGCGTTTATGGGTTAGAAATTCGTTTGTAGGTTTACTGCTCGACTACACGGGGGTGAAGGTCATAATTACCACCCTGGTCTCTTCAAAGACAGCATCGTCTGATGGTCTTCATCCCTAGTGAAAGATGTTGGGAAATAAAATGTCCTGAATGGTGGGCCATTTCTAAACTTTTACGTTTACCCTTGAAACTCCTGCCTGCGTTTTCTGAAGTAAAGTATGGCGACTTCAAACGCCACACTTGAGGGGTAGAATATATATATGGTCCATCGCAGTAATGTCTGTCACAAGCTGCGGCTGCTCGATGGTCCGTGGATCATATAGTACTGAAGCAAAAACAACAAAACTGATATATCATCATTATAATTATTATTGTTTTGTATGTATATCATTTCATCTGTGATACTGATTAACTCATTTTTCACGATTAAGTGAAACAATACGTTATACTCCTTATACTACGTTGATCATGACGCTGTGTGTGTGTGTGTGTGTGTGTGTGTGTGTGTGAGTGTGTACAAATGTTTCTGATGTCTTATTTTAAGCAGTTTGTTTGTTACAGGTTCAGTCCAATATTAAAGCACTCTGTTCTGTGTGACTCGGTCCAAAGTCTAGTTCAGGAACTGGTTTGTTGGTTTTCTACGAACGTGTAATCCTGTAACAGATCGAGTATATAGTTATTGTTTCCGGCCTTCAAGTTCAGTTGCTTATGAAGCTCCAATTTTTTTGCCTCAACATGTTTAGCAGAAAGGGGTGTGGTATTGTATCCAAAGGTTTGTTTTATAGTATGTGTTGGAGAGATGTACGGGATACGATCTTTGTAGCATGGGGAGTTCTATGCTTGTGTGGGTATCTTTCCCCCTACCCTAATCACGAACTTTATCGTGCAGCTTTTCAAACTTTTGCTTACTGTCAAATTCCACAATATCTTCTTTGAAACCATGAGAATACTTTGCATCATTTCTGACATGTTTCTTATGGTCTGTGGTGACAATGCCTTTCGAAGACCTTTATAATTCTACAGCTTTACTGTGCTTTCAGTCCTCCTTCCCCGTGTTCCATTCTCAGTCCTTTACCTTTGTTCGGGTTGGTTCCCGTAAACCATGTATTTGGTTGTGCGTGTCTGTGTACGTTTACCATTGGGTTTTATCATGAGCCTGTCTCTTTTCATGATGTACACAGGTGTGTGTATGTATATCGCCGGCCACACACACACACATCTGTGCTCTTCCTAAGCAGATGTGTGTACTCGTTTAGGTTTGTGGGTGTGATCTTGCATATCAGTGTATTGTATCGTAACACCTTTTGTGACGCCGATGTTTAATGAAACAAATCGTTACCCCGCAGTGACTTTATACCAGATGTACGGTAATTTACTTTTGCCAGCCATGATCCTGGTTCGATGCCTGACCAGTTTCTCTTAAGCCTTTCATTCCAAGTTTCCTATTCTGTCAAAAACTTCGTAAAGTTAATCCAAGTAATTTCTAAGTTAATTAACGTCGTTGCTTAATGAGCATTTTTACTTACAATTAATGCCTGAATGTCATTTTAAGACTTTCTTTCAAGTTGGGAAAAGTTTAGTTCGCTGTTAAGTTGGTAGTCACGACATGTCATCATTGGTAGTGCTGACAGGAAGTATAGTACGGAAATGACCCGTTTAGGTAAGGTTGTTAAGAGTTAGTTTAATATTTGTATGTGACGCAGTATCAACCTCTTTGCTTATGTGGTCCTGTTATGTTTTAGCTTCCGAGCTGATGTTAAAACCGGCAATACTGCTCATTTTGTAAACCACGCAAAAGGTTTGAATCACTCGGGGTCGACGACTTGGTGAACAGGACGACTAAAGAAAAAACTGGACGAATCTTAATTCCTTCAGTACGATCAATTGCGTCGTCTTAGTCAAGTAGGGCCGAGTTGTCGTGCTCACGGGGGACTGAGTTGTTGCACCTGGTTGGGGGAGGGGGATTGTGGTATTATTCGTTCTACCTGAGGGCCTGAGTCGTCGTTCTGTGGATGTCGTAGTCGTAGTCGATTTAGTGCCACTTGTTGGTCGTGACGGCCCTGGTGGTGGTTAGGTGTTTGGTCTCGAGATGGGGAAGAAAAATGACCTTGTGATCACGGTGACTGGAGCTGGGGAGTCTGCTGCCTTCCTCCTGCGGACGTAGAGTACAAAACACGTTCTTAGGGTCAAGACGATTCTTCCTTCTCCTCTACAGCTACCTCTCGCTGTGCGTACGCTGCCAGGACATGAGTTTTACCCAGCTTGATTATACATTTAGATCGTAAATCGTGTGGCTCGATGTAATATTTTGTGAAATGTGGCTTGTTGACCTGCATATTACAACGGTGTATCGATCGAACAAGGTGGTACATCACCTGGGTTTTGCGGATCAACCTGTAATCTGACCCGTTAATGTTCATTTATTCTTTCGTCTATTTCCTTGCGCTACCTCGCTAACGCGGGAGACAGCGACAAAGTATAATAATATTTGTTCATATATATAATTTTTTTTATATTGAAATTAAGATTTGAATTAGAATATCTTAATATATTAAGATCGCTGAATATTCTTACAAGGCTTGTAAGCCTAGACTCTATAATGCGATTCATCCAGGTTTAGACACCCGGTGCACCACGCCTCGTATACACCGTCAGATAGTGTTGACGTCATCCCACCATAGCAATCGCTCAGTGTTGGAACGACACTGTCAGATGTCACTGTTGTGTCTCCTGACGAGAGCTTCATCAGCAGACGACAGGACAGCCTCATGCCAAGGTCACGCACACTCACAAATACACACAATTATTTCTGATTCTATTGTTACTTTAGCTTGGGAAAGATAATATCTCATTCCCAAGGACACATTATTCCTGGTCTTGATAGTCTTCTCTGGTGAAAATAGTTTGACGCCTATTCAGTGTCAGTCAGGGGATGGCTATTAAGTGCCTGACCATTAAATATGTGTTCGCGCATACGCTCTTGGCTCGATAGCCGCATACTGAGCCGATTCTAACAAGCTCCATCGTAAACAGAATTAAAAATGTATATTTATAAGCTTATCTCCTTCATTGTGTTCAGTGATCACTCGAGTGCGACAACAGCGTGGGTGGTGCGACCTCAGCCGTACTTTACCATCTGATCGTCGAACTGTACAGGTTGAGTCGTCGTCATTAAGGTGTTGTGTGCATCGGAATCTATATTAATCTATGTGTCTCGTCTTGTCTGTTGTTACTAATTGAAGGAATAGTGGGACTCCTGACCCAGATAACTATGTATACGTGGCAGCCAATCACGGAAAGGAAACCCCATGACGTCAGGCGTAGGTGTTCGGAAAGGTTGTAAGATACACGTTATGGTCTGTTATGGTCCTCCGTGGTGAAGCGGTTAACGTTACTGACCGTGATGCATTCACTACATCGCCCAGGGTCGAGTGCATGGGTTCCAACTCTGGTTTGTGGCAGGTTTACAGTCAACCCAGCTGCTCATCCGCCCTTAGGGGTTGGTGAAAGAATAACTTCTGGATGTGTGTGTGTGTGTGTGTGTGTGTGTGTGTGAGACAGTGGAATAATTGATTGTAAAGAAAAGCTGTTTGGATAGTTGAAACTTGTGTTCTTGAGTTAGTGTTACGAGGACATGTCCGTTTCCTGTGAATCGTCAGTTGGTTACGTAGTTCCATCCCCCCACCCCCTCAGTATGGCTGGGTTACTTGATGAAGTCATTCAGAAATTTTATGAAGTTGTTTTAAGAGTTTACCCTGATGGCTACTGTGGTGTAATTTCCCGTTGATGTAAAACCATGAGCCTGACGGTAAGTCCCTTGGGGGTCAGTGGTAATGTACCATGGTTAAGATGGTACAGCCGGTGAACACTATGGTACGAATCCTAACTGTGATGGTACAACCTTGGGTGCCACGGGTCGGCCCATGGATACGACGGTACGATCCGATGATAAGCGAACCATGTGTGTGTACGACGTTACGATCTTTGGGCGCGATGGCACTATCTAGGAATACGTACTCATGGTCTTACAGAGGGGGTTGGGGATGAAACTGCGTAACGAACTGGCGATACACAGGAAACGGACATGACCTCGTGTGCATTTCGTTACGACACTTTGGCAGAGGGTGCGGCACGTATGTATGATTGCCTGGCAATTAACCTGGTGTAAATCACTGAAGGATCAGGTCATAGGTCACGCTGTCATACCCAACGATCATGCCAGCATGTTTTTTTTTCCCAGGTAACATGACTCGGGCATCGTTCAACGGAATGTTTGTCTCATAGTAACACCCAGAGGGATTAATCGATTAATCTCAACATAATTACCAGATGGACGTATTTTGGGCGTTGCCCTCTGAAGTGTAGCCACTTGAAAAGTTGAAGACGGGAAGATTTGGTAAGAGTTAGATATGTGAGGGCAGGTTTAATCCTAGACTTGAAGTGGACGTAGATTAATCTTCGTCCCCAAGCTAAGCGTGTGGGCGGGTGCCATGGAGGTTTTCCTGCGTTGGTTAGTCAAATAATCATCCCCTATATATACAGGTCTTTTATCATGACTAATTTCACTGTGAATTACGACCTGATACAAATAATTCCTTTAAGACATTTATTTTATCAAAATATGAATCTTCCCAACATTAATGATCACTTTTAAATTGTTTTGTTCCGCACGACATAATCTGAATTACTTCAATTGTATTTCCTGAAATGATGAGTACTTGACTTTCCCTTTACTTATAACCTGTCTTACTCTGTATGAGGTTAATTACTAGTTATTCAGTGTTCTAATATTTCCCAGTTACGTTAAAACTGAGGTTGCCCATTTCTGGTAGTGTTGCGCTTCCGGTCATGTTGTAACCGATAAAAAGTACTTCTTAAAAGTTCTCTGTTAACGGTATAGAAACTAGAACTTGTCTGATACATTGGTTTCATTAGTGGCATTTTGAAGTAGGTAACAGAAGAAATGGTAGTTTCCTGAGGCTTTCGTCTTTAAAAGGACATTAATAGTGTGTCCTTACGGCCTCACCTACCAACGCGTCCTCCAGGATTTCCTGTTGCTGGACGCCTGTGCTTCAAGGTTGGTAGCGACTGACACGTTCCCTGTTATATATACGACCTGAGGCAGCCTTCATAAGTCAGTCCCACAGTAGCTCTCAGCTCTTAATGACTTGCCGTGTGGTACGCCTCGCGAGGCCGGACAGGTGTTGAGCAAGCAAAGTTTTCACTCTTCCCCAACAGGTAAAGTTAGATGTTAACCTTGAACATTGAGGCACTACCCTAGGGTATGATAGCCTGGCCTTTAACATGACAGTAAAGTCAGGTTAAAAGCCAGGAGATCCTCTTATACCACCATGGTTCTTGTCAGTTTATATCTGCTTTCTGTTGATAAAGAATACGTGAAAAAACAGGTGATATAAGGTTATAGTTCCATATCAACTTTTACCCCTAATAGTAAATCTGTCGGATCTTCGAGTGTTTTGTCACTTGATAAAGTATAGGTGATAGACCTTGACATGATTCTTTGTCCTCATTTTTCCTGTCGCATTTACCTGATTGGCGGTGAATCTCTCTAACACCAACGGTACCTGTTTGGTTAAGTTCTTCCACATCTACGGTGGCGCTGGATACATGGTCGCACTAAGACTAATTCTGATGTACTAGTGGAAGTGACGATGATTTGTGTCGGAAGGCCTCCTAGGTGATTCTAGGCGAAGGAGGCATTCCCTCGATGATTTAGGTGATGAAGGGATCCCTTAAGTGATTCTGGGTGTTTGATGAACCTCTGAATTTGGATGGGAAAAGATCCTCCTGCGACGACTGAGTACAGGCGGGGTGGGGGAGGATTCTTGGTTCGACCTTTAGTAGGGGAAGACATCCTGGGACGATTGATGATACGGGATGATCCTGTGTGATTATTGTATGTCCAGGGGAGACTCCCCTGGACGATTAAGTTAGGTTAATATCTCTAGAAACAATGGAGTGTGGAGAGGACTTCCTTCGATTCTCGGTGGGGAATGGAACCTCTCTGAACACATGGATAGGGGAGGACGACCCCCTGGTGATAAAGACCTTGAGATTGCCCTAAAGGATATCAGTGGGACGGTCCTGAAAGTTTCTAGGACGTGTTGGGGAACACGTCATTAACCCACTCCACCAAGCGAGTCCATCATCACAATACTTGTGTTATGGCTGATGCCTACCTTACTCGTGCAAGACCTGTTGTTGTCCTTTGTAGAGACTTTTACGCCCTCCTGCCAGTCAAAGCACCTCCGCATCCTGCTTCACCAGCGTTCCCCTACCCCTAAGCCCTTCAAATCCCTCCTTCCCTTACGTCTTGTACGCCCTTACGGCAGGTGTCCTCTCCATTCTCTGTGAATCCTTTGCTTCACGGGTTTCGAATATGTGAATTCAAGGGTAGTAGAGTGAGGCATCTGTTCCATGGCCATGAGCACAGTGCTCAGTGGCAATGTAGTATATGTGGGGATGGTGTGGCGGAACTATAAGTTTGTCTGGCGACACAAGAGGTGTGTAGGACATGTGTAGTGGCACTACATGTTTGTCTTGCGGTACCAAGGATATGTGTAGGCGTAGCGGACGGACGAGGGATAGTAAATTTATTTTTTGAACATCCTTAACAAACATTTTACAGTGAGGGAGTATACATGTCACACTTTCTTTATACACACACACACACACACACACACACACACACACACACACACACACACACACACACATATATAATCATTTATCGTCTTCTTCTGTCGGAGAGACTTTGGAATTATCGTCCAGCGGCAGATTAATATTCAGAGCTGTAAATCTTGCATTAACACGCTAAATCCAACCGTGAGTTATGAATAGACAGGCAGGGGCTTCAGAATATACTCCCCTGGAAACTATGTTAGGCTAGATAGGTGTCTGAACAGATTCGAACCAAACTTCCGAGTCTCGTATCGTTGATTTCACACATCAGGTACAAAGGCGGCTCTCTGCACGGCATGTGTGGTGGCTGCAGACACTAGGAGATGTGCGAGGAGAGCGATATAAGGCCTGATCCTCTCGGCAGGACGTAGGCCCCCTTGGCGTTCCTGGCCAGCCTTGAGTGCTCGAGAGAGACGACGAGTCTTTTTGTGAAGCAATGAGATGGTATGGGAGAGGCAGTATGACTGAGATGTGTAGCATGTTATCTTTGTAATGTTTTATTTTCTTGATGTGGCTCTTCAATGTTTATCATTTTCGTAAAGTTATTATTCTGTGGTCTTTGTTGTGATCGCGAGTGAACACTAGGGACGTCTGACCAAATGATCACTGGGGTAGTTTATTTCTAAACTAGAAGTAGTTTAAGATGAACCGGAATAGGACTAAGAAAATTAGGTTTGATCTAGGTGCATCGCCATTACCAGGTGGAGGACTGGGGGCATGACCAAAGAACTCCTGAAACAATAGAAGCAGTTCCTGGGATGCAGGACCTTGTGTTGTTGTTAGACCTCTGCGTAAAGGATGTATTACAGGGAGGCGTTTTTGGCAGAACGCTGAATGACGAGGTGTTCAAGGATGGCGTCCTGTGATGCTGAGAGGAAATGCCTGACTGATGATGTAGCCTTCAAAGGCGGGAAAACAATAAACCTCAAGAATTTTAAGTACCTTAAAGATTTCTAATGATACTTCTGTGAGGTAGAAGAAGGACGGGTTGCAAAGTAGATGAAAGTCCGTTAAGAAATTTATTGATCTGGTTATGACTTTGTTTTCTTATGAATCTGACTCCGCCAACCCAGTCCCTCACTCGAGTTTTCAACACTTAAATTGTTTCAGCTAGTGTGGATCAACTCCTTGAGCACTATGGCAAGATCGTGGAACAATGATGTGTTTATCCAGGTGAGGTGGCTCGGTCGCCATTTCAGTCTTGCCGTAGTGTGTTCAAAGTGTTTCTGCCGTTTAAGGTTTTTAATACAGTTGTGTTTCACTTACGACCGTTGTGTTCAAGGGTTTGAAACGTTGTCTTCAAGGTTCCTAACGTTGTGTTCAAGGGTTCGAACCGTCGCGCTCAGGTGGTTAAACTGGGATTACAACAGCCACTGCTAACCTACTTCAAATGGCCCCTGTGTAAGAAATATACCGTAGTAGTGTCGAGTTGGGGAAAAGAGAGACTGGAACAGTAAGCATTTTATTTAATCGAACCTACACATGTGATGTGCATTTTATGGTATAAAACATTTTTTTTTTCCTGTGATTCATGGTGAGGTAAGAATGAGACAAATGTGCATCGTTCCGTTTGGGGTCTTTCAAGGCAGCTCCTTAAATGATACTACTCATCAGTAAATATCAAAAGAATAGTGTCAGAGAACTGATTATTAAACACTTTATCCTCAGCTCATGGATATTAAATGTAATGCTACTTCGTTGATAAATAAGGTTTGAGACTGACATCTGAATGAAATCTGATGACATGGAAACGAGGGAAAGATGACACTTTTTGTTGTTGTTTTACCATCATAAGTTTGAAAGCTGTCCGTCCAGGTTCGTAGCCTGAATCTCCTGTAGTGATCGTCCTGGATAATGCTATTTCTGAAGCTTTCCCTGAACGGCACATCTGAAACCTAGACTGAACTGCGAACAGTCTCCTCCAGTTACACACTTAAAGCTTCGACTAAATTCTGAACCCTCAACTGCAGTCTATGAATCCTCAACCTTACCTTAAAACCCTCCAGCTGCATTCCGGAAGCTTCGAATGAACCTTGATATAGTCTCCCTGGTAGCGATCATGGTTAGCCACTCACTTTCACACACACTCTGCAAGAGCCTCTTAGGTGTTTTTAATCACAAGCCATCCGCATCGATCACTGGCCTCTCTCTCTCTCTCTCTCTCTCCTTCCTGCAGTAACTGACCACCTGTTAATAACAAACTTCCATCCACGCCGTATTTGCAAACAGATTTGAGGACCGCTTGTCCCTATTACTCGTGCAGGTAATTGTGGCCCAGTTCCACGTAATGGTGGTGACCCATGGCCTGGACCACAGGTATCTGCCATGCAGGGTATGAGGCGGGCGTGCCCAGTGCGAGAATCCCGTGCTACTTTCTCTTGCCCCAGGCAATGCTTCGGGCAGTATGAATATACACGTCTCCCTTTAAAACATCATTGCCATTCACGATTCATAAATATGGTTACGACACTTGCAAGTTGCAAGACTGATACTGTTCTGAGGATAATGTGCTTGGTGCGGACAACCGAGGTATTGTAAAAAAAAAAAGGTTGCAGATTGTGTTTGAGAGAAGGCAGCGAATTGAGAGCTTTAACCAGGTTGACAGTAGTGTGTGGCAAGCTCGCGCGTGGGACGGTACAATGCCTTAGGCAAGTGTGGGGGACTAGGGGGAGGTGGCTGTGGTGGTGGTGGTGAAATGAGTCTCGAGATACCTTGGCTACGGTGCTCGTCTGTGTACTAGTACTTGGAAAACTGGGGAATTGGAACCTGGTTGATCAGCCCTGGTAATGCCTATTGAGAGAGAGAGAGAGAGAGAGAGAGAGAGAGAGAGAGAGAGAGAGAGATTCTTCTGGTGGCCACAAGTGTTGCGTAAAACGATTATTCCTTGTTTGTTGCTGAGGCTGCCGACAATGGAAGAGACTCGTGCGCCTTACCTCGCTGACCTGCATGCAGTGACTGAGGGAGCCAGGGTACAAGGACAGGTGGGGACGATGGTGGTCTAGAACGGTGGTGATCAAGTGGTGTTGGCGGTGGTTTAGGGACGGGTAGTGGTCAGGTGACCAAGGATGATGCTGGACAAGTGTCAGTGGTGGTGGTCTGGGGACGGGAGGTGGTCAGGTGGCGGTGGCAGGAATGGATGGATAATGTCAGGTTGTGTGGTGGTCGTATCGGAGAGACCGAGGTCAGCTGGTCAGGTCTCTTAGGCCAGGTGCAGAAGGTAACTTCAGCCTCGTACATCGTTTGTTTCACAATTTTAGCTTAATTTATTCTGGTCGAGACTCCTCGTGGGACATGATTACGATGGAGCGCTGCTTTGAAGAAGAGGTCAGCGTCGAGAAGAGCTTTGTCATGACTGACTGATTACATTTTGATCAATAGGGAGAGGTCGGCCTCCACGAGGCTGTATCCTCGCTATTGGATAAAAAGCAGTACGGTTTTGTCGACGTCCTTTCCCCTTCCCATAGGGATCCCACTTTACCCTACTCCTGCGTCGAGAAAAACTCCAAAGCTGCAAGAGCATCTCAGGGACTAATAAGACGACAACCGACAAGTCTAATTTGCCATTAAATTCAGAAGGCTGTTTTACGAGAGGCGAGTGGGCGATGGGGGTTCCCCAAGTTCTGTAGTAACCTCGGGAGTTGAAAGTTGACCAGACGGGTGACGATGGGAGAGGCAGCTGAAGGTGGTGTGCACATGACGGGAGTAATCATGATGGACACACCTCAAGAAGAATTTCTTCTGTGAAGGTTCATAAGTGTTCGTTACCAAAGCTTGGGATCAAATCATTGGCGCTGTTCGTGGTTACTGAAAACGTTGGTCATGCCATGGTAATTAGTCATACCCTTTGCAGTTAAATGTAATTGTCAGTGACAAGTCTTTGTTTTCTGAGACGGCACGGGCTACTGAGGTC
>JAUUDZ010285312.1:4450-16649 GCA_032361705.1 Panulirus versicolor | reverse complement strand
TAAAGCATAACACAAATAATATCAGTAAAACGGTACAGTGAACTAGATACATCGAGAAGAGCTTTGGTTAATAGACCACTCCAAATCAAGTGAATGATTCATTCAAAGTGTTATCTTGCTCGCTATTTTTTCCCCCTGCTGAAATCATCGAAATTCATGTCATAAAATAAACATAACGTGACCTAACACAAATCTAGGTTAATTTTTTTTGTTGTTGCACACCAAACGTGTGTGACAATACGAGAAAAACTGAAGTAAAAAGTAATTACGTTTGACTAAGCAAACTTTTGACAGCTGGATATATATACACCACGGCGTATCAGATAGGCTATCATATCTCAGTATCTTAAGCTACCTTTCCTTTTAAAGTAACGTCAAATTTCCTTGTTTCCACATTTTACTCTTAGATTCTCCTTGGTCCACTCGTCCACCATTGTCTTATCACAGAAGCTTTAGTATTTTCTCTAAGCATTCTCTTTCTTGTTATCCCTTCTACTTCATTAGTTCCTCCTTCCCATCTTAATTGCTTCATGTCGATATCTTTAGGACCCTGAAGCTTAAAAGGCTGTAATGAATGTTTCCCCTTTTTTTTCTCGGTGTGAGTAGAACCATAACTATTAGCTGTTCCCTGTAGATTAGCTCCTGGGATTAATGTTTCTGTTGGTCTCCGGTGGATTCCCTTAAGCGAATCCATAATCCCCTTTCTGGCGATCAGACTGGTGCTGCAAGCTTCATTTTAGGTCCGTGTTGTAAGTATTTTTACGGACCTCGTGTGTGTAAATGAAAGAAATTTTTACATCGTGACCATTGTAACGGTTTTTGAAATTTCAGGGGAGATACAAGGTTATACTTCCATTTCTCATGTCCTCTTAAAATATCCCTTTAATGCCGCCAAGATGATAAGCATAGCTTGGCCTTAAATCACTGTGTCCCAATCTTCGTCACTTTCCATTTCGTCACTTCTGGGTCAGACCAATAACTCATCCTGTGCATATTCTCTGTAGCATGTCACAGTCCTGAATTCTCCTTCATTTCCCTTATAACTTTATCATCATCAACAGAGTGTGACTCGGATCCTTCTGGCTGCTCATTTTTATAAATCAGCATTTAGCAGTGGTTCCAATACTGATCCCTGGGGAACACCACTGCACTGCTTGCTGTTACGCGATTGGAAAAGGCATCTCTGATGTGTGTCCTTTGTTCTCTTCCATTTAGGCTAATCGCCGATCAAGCGATCGTGCCTTTCCTCTCATACATTTATGGATATTTACTTTTATATTACTAATGGGTGGGAATCATATTCATTTGAAATCTTTAGACACTAGGGTCCAATCATCCTTCTACTTAAGCCTCTGCTTTGTCGTAAGATTCCATGATTCCTGATACGACCCCTTTTCTTTTGAAACCATGTTGCTTCTCGATTAAGTATTACCGTATTTTCTTTGATTATTTATTTGTTATTTATGTCTTTAAAAGTTTTCACGTTATTTGTCAATGTTCCTGACAGATATTTTCTTATTTATTTGCATATATGAAAGTACCTTTTGCTCTCTTTCACTCCTTTGATACCAAACCCACTCCAAATGATCTGACTAGTGTATTATCAACACACTTCTTGTGCAGAGGAGCAGAAAACATCAGATCCCGGTGCTCTATACAAATCGAGCTCCTGCATTAGCTTATGTATTTATTGTTTAAAGATTTCATGTACTTTCAAATATTCTGTGTACACAGCAATATCTAAGGAGGATAAGTAATCGTCCATGTTGACTTTAGCAGAGCGAATCTGATCAACATGCAAAATTTGAAGAATCGCAATTAAACTCCAAATTGAACATGCCAGTGTCAAATGTTCAGTTGGTGTAGTTTCTGTCATTGCGTTTGTAGAAGTACCCTACACAATTTTCTTCCCCTTCACATCTAAGTACATACTACGAATGACGTGTCTTTTACGAATACTCTCTAGAAATTACCGTTTAGTGCCTCACGTGTGTGTGCTTAACCTCCCTATCGTCTGAATCCTTCAGTCTACTTTATAGTTTGACAAATGACGTGGTCTTTATGGAACTCATATTTTTAATTTTCTTTACCATACCCACAATAATTTCCTCTCAGATTCTGCTTTTTTCTTTTCCAGTATCGTGCTCCAGTTTTGATGTGTTCTAAGGCTTTCTCAATTATTGTAAATGTTGAATATCCCATCAGACTGTGTATTATGTTGAGCATCGTGTGGAGCCAAAGGGATACGTCAACGAAGTTCCTCGATAACTCTAAATTTGTACAAAGGAATTGCCCCCTATCCTGGTTATACGAAGGGGATGGCCATAGCGAACGCTTTTAGTGCAACAACATAGTTGCTGTAGAAAGGGGCTGGGAGATAAAGAGATGGTCTGCCTGGTTATCTAATGCTGGAGTAGCCAATAATAACTATTTAGACGCAATTGTTTATTTGATACAGGTTGTTTGCCTGGTTATCTAATGCTAGCTTTGCTGCGAATGGCCTTGTAGACGCAATTGTTTATACATCAAATAATTATGTTTCTATATCACATAAGTTTTAAGTATGGTGACAGGAGGACTTTCCTTTTAAAGATGGGAAGGGAATCGAACGAGCCCCACCCGACATTGTCTACGCTTGGAGAATGCGAATGAAAATTTCGACTGATGTAGCAACCTGTCATTAATGTGTAACAGATCAGTATTAATTTAGAGACGCACTTATACTCAGAGTACGTGACTTTGGTCTCAATTTATCAAGTAGGTGAGTCCCAAATGCCCTTTTTCTCCGCTCATCCATCTACCAGGAGCCTCCTTTAGCATAGCCCACTAACCCAATCGTTGCACGGATCAGTACCGTTACACTTTATCTCTGCTCACTTAAAGTTTTGCCACTCATCCTTGCGGCCATATTTCTTTAAAAGTCTCCCCGGTGATCCTTGAAATTTTGAGATGTGAATCATATCATCCATCCATGTTTCTTTGTCTCTTGGCTGGCTTTTGTACTTTGACTCGTATATGCTGCACAGAAACTCCTGTGACACCCATTATATATTCATGAAAAAACAAATAGTTTTGTCAAGTTCCATCGTGATGTATATCACGTCTTGGCATTTGGGTTTCTTTGCTCCTCTTGGTTAACATGAGCAAGTTAACGAGAACAATTTAAGTTATTGAATTTAATTGCTATCGGTTGCTGAGTGATCGTTGCCAGTAATCACAGAATATATGCTGAATATAGACGTAAAGAACAGATTGGCTTTGTGGACGGATATTGAACAGTGACGGATTAATCCGACTCGATCAAAAACGCACCTTAAACACTGACGTAAATCCAGAATTTTGTAAACAAAACCACGAGAACGGATGCCTGTAAACAAAAGGTGACGCACGGACCACACGCTCTAGAATTTTATCCAAATTATCATTTATATATGTTGAGTTGATTTAATTTATTAATAAACGCAAAATTGTGTGCCTTTGTGGAACTCGTGCGTGCATTCAAGATGAAGCTGCCCTTCGTCAGCGGCATGGTTGTAGGATGTTTGTCCACAGCCGGGTTGATTAGTTTCAGGAAGCTCTGGTCCGGAAATTCTGAGGCATCTGTTGAAGATTATCAAGTGGTTCCAGATACAGTAGAAGCCTCACCTGTATCTCTGTCCCTTGAAGCTACATCTGAATCCCAACTTTCTGAAGGTATATCTTGATGCTGAATCATGTTAAGTCACAGTTCTCGGAGGGTTTAGTTAAACACCGTAATGGACTGGAATAGCTGGTAATGGCAAGTATAGGTCAAGTAATATTTTAGGGATACCACTGTATATCCTGTGGAATAGGACAACATTGGGGTAAGTCAAGCTTAGCTGCACATCATCATTAACTCTGGACATTGTATGATCTTGTTTCATAGTGTTAATTTAGTATGATTTGGATTGTTGAATTTTGAACTGTTAAGAATGAATTGTAGGGAGGGTTATAGAGAATATTCATAAACATCAAAGTCCTCAGAAATTAAGATTATATGTACTATGATTCTTTGTTATGTAGATAAGTAAGTAAGATATTTTGATTGTTTTTACACTTTTTTTTCGTTAATATACTGACTGAATAGTGGCTATGTGAACACACCATTGCTTTATTACCAGATGATACCTACAGCTAATATATCTGCAAACAGCAGTTAGAGGATTGTCCTTGTAATAGGTACCTATGACTGTGAATTTAGCAGTTTGACTTGAACTTGTTCTCTTTTTATGAAATATGATTCATAATGTAAGATGGTAGATAGTCTTTTTCAGTTGTCTAATGTTCTTTCAAGAAAAAGAATCATTCTGTTACTATATTGTGCTTCAGATCTTGAACAGTTCTAATGTAGAATGCTGATGGAGTTTTTATTATTTTTTCTTTTCAAATGTGACAAATTGTCATGAGACCATTGGATGTAAACTATGATCAGAAATAATATACATGGAATAGAGATGATTCATTCCTTTCCAAGTCCCCTGAAATAAGCTGTGATTTCCCTCGTCAATTACAGGGGCTAACTCTCTGCCAGTATAACTTGTCAATTACAGGGGCTAACTCTGCCGTTATAACCTTAAGCTCATCTATTTTCAAGTACTTAGGAAGCTACATGAGCTTGAGCTGTCCAGCTGAGAATTCTTGTAATGGTAGTTATAATGATTTCTAATGATTTGTATTACTGTTGTTAGGTTGCTTAATTGATAATTTTTTCAAAGCTAATTCAAATCCAGTTTGTAAGGTTGAGTTATAAATTTTTTTGGTACAGTATGAAGAGTGTGGAAGATGCAATCATTGTAAGATAGGATAATTGTCAGTTTGGCAACACAAACATGTAACAGTACAGCAAACACCTGTACAGGACATGTTGGGTGTTCCTACTGAATATGTACACACTTGAACTTAGAACTTTAAGTCTGCTTCTGTATTTGACTGCTTCACTGTAGAGAAGACAATCCTTGTGTGGAATTACTTTGAAATGGACACAAGGAGGCAAGTTAAACACCAAAGAATACAGTCACACCTTACCTTACAGTATGATCACACTATGGTACACCTTTCATAAAAGTAGTATTATACCTACAGTAAATTTCAGTAATGCTTATTGATAATTATCGTGAAAATGGATAGACTGTCATGTCCGCAATATTTAGATATAGCTCATATCAAGATAATGTAGACTGTTAGTGAAAATTTTATTAGTTGTTATATTAGTCCTTTTAGAATATAGATAATGCATGAAATCTCATGTTGACTATGTTTATATGTGAATGTTATCAAAATTTATTTGTGGTCTGCAAAATACTGGAAAAGATGATCAAAATGAAAATGGAATAATGCTTGGTAATGAGAAACTCATTGAAAGACTGCAGACTCATGGAAGCCATGCTTAAACTTCTTTGTCTGTTTTGAGAGAGTGAAATCTCTCTCATAAAAGAGGAGGTAGGGTACTTTGTATCTAGGCTGTCAGAAAGCATTTAATGATATACCAAACAGGAGGTAGGTAAAGAGGCTGGATCTTCAGGTAGAAATATAGGAGAGAATCCTTTGATGAATAGAAAATTACCTTACTTCAAGGAAACAGGATACATGTCAGAGAAGCTTCCTCAGTATGGATTTGGGTCACCAGTTGCATGCTGCTGGGCTCAAGTCTAGGGCCATTTATCTTGATCTTTGCAAGTGGCTTGCAGATGATACCAAAGTTTTAAGGGAAGTGAATAGTAAGGAGAGGTGCATCAACTTGCAAGGGACTCACACAAACTTCAAAGTTGGTCTGATATGTGGTGAATGCAAAACAATAAGGATGGTACACAGTGAAAGAAGGCCCTGATATGAGTGTTATATCTGAAAAAATAAGCTGAAGGAGTGTATGTGAGATTGGTACTTAGGAACTGACATTGTACCTAACCTGTCTCTAGATCCCTGCCTTAGGAGAATTGTAAAGGAGATGAATTGCTTGTTGGTGAATATTAGAATTACAATCAAATACATAGTTTAAGTGCATATTCTCATTTTATCGTAATATGCAACATGATTTAAAAACTAGTGCAAATAATTGCATTTTTTTCCAGATGAGAATTCAAGGACCTACCAAGTCTTAGCATTTGGATGGCCCAGAGGGGGACATATCCTGAGGAAACTTAAAAACCATGTACTTGAGTATGATTGTGGTCGCAGAATACCTATGTGGGTTTCAGAACATCTGACAGCATCATCTCTCAAGGTAAAGTCCAGTTATTAATAAGAACTCACACATAGTATTAAGAGTAACTGTTGAAAGCACTGTACTGAAAATTTAGAATCAGCATTGCAGTGAAATAGCAAATTCTGGGGAGAAATGATATAAATCAAAAGTTGTATGTCTGGATGGATAAAACGCTTACACTTGTGGGCCATGATGTATGAGATTATTACCTTATGTATGATACAGTTAATTGGTTATGTAAACCTTGAACCACTTTACAGGAGCTCCTTCATCTTCAAGGTTGCACCTCACTTAGTTGAATTAGAGTTGAGCAAAGTGCTGTTTTTACTCAGAATTTTCATATCAGTTGATTTATATGTTTTATTCTTCCAGGGTAAAGCAGACAGACAGGCTGCAAATTTCAAAATGGATCCTCTCATACCAGTGGAATTTTCAGCTCAAAATAGTGATTATAAAGGCTCAGGCTGGAGTCGGGGGCATATGTCTCCTGCTGGTGATAATAAGATATCTCAGGTATGATTACATTTAACTGAGGTTTTTGGATAAAATTCAAGATTGAATTGCATGGCCTACTTCTTCGTGCTGCGACTAAAGTACCAAAATATCAAATCATATCTGTAGTCATGAGTAGATTCAAAAGTTACAGTTTGTTTGGTTTGGTTTTATGTTCCACTTTGACTAGATGATAGTAGTTGAGTTAAGTGCGGTTATATACCAAGGTTATCTGTAGGAGACACTGTCTCAAAGATGAGAAAAGAGTCTTACTTAAAATCAGAACCTTGTTTTTCTTTATTAGATTCATAAACTTAAATCACCTGATATCCATTATTTATGCTGGTTGAGTCTTGAAACTTGTATGCTTTAGGGTCATAGGTGTTAATGAAATGCTCATTTGAACCCCACTTGTAAATTTTTAAGTCATGAGTAGACCTTTTTAGTTTAAAAACTAGGAGAAATTTGAGGCATGATAAGGATTCGGACCCTGATAAAGATGGGGCTTAGGAAACAACTTGTTTTGAGGAGTAGAATTAAGATGATTTTCACTAATTCCAATTTAAGGGAAAAATTCATGCTTCCACTACTAAAAGGCCTGAAAGTGGGGTTGCAATTGGGGAATACTGACAGAGATTTTTACCTGTGATATAGATTTACTTATAACTTGTTCCATTCATAAGTATGTGGATATAGACACTGACAAGATGTCATTATGAGCTTCACAAATGACAGTCCTGAACAAAAACATTTTTGATTTTTGAAGAATTTTAATATTTGGACCACAAAGGAAATTTCAGATGTTCATCATGAAACACATATAGATAGAACTGCTACGTAGAACAAACATGCAATTTCTTAAGTATATGAAAGAATTGCCTGACAAAAGCTCTCATCCATAGGAATGTATGGATGAAACTTTTTACCTCACAAACATTGTACCACAAGATATTGAGAATAATGCAGGGTTTTGGAACAGACTTGAGATTTTCTGCCGTGACTTGACTCAAAAGTATAATGATGTTTGGATCACCTCAGGACCACTTTTCCTCCCTACAAAGCAAGAGGATGGAAAGAAGATAGTCTCATATGAGGTATGTTGTAGTTGCCTGTTCTTGATATTTTTCATAATATGACTTTTATAGTTTTATTTAACCTTTAACAGCTGGAAGGTGGTCCACCCAAACACCTCAGAGTTGCTAAAGATGTGCAAGGGAGGACCTCTTTCCCTGCATGCTTAAGTTCCCATTCACAGATCACTCAACTATGTGGATTATCAGAGACAAGGAGAAAAGGGTAAAGCCTTTGATTGTCACTTGATTTTACATGAAAACAGTAAACCAGCAGCAATCGAGGTTGCATTCACTGTCATATGTAATATTAAACATCGCATTTTGTTGGACATCTATAGTTAAACATTTAATTTTATTGGGCAACTATAGCTGAATAGTTGCTCCTGAAGGGTTATGATCATACATTCAGTAATGAATCTTAAAACTGAAAATATTTGATTATAGCATCATGAGATAAAGTAGATTTGCTATTCAAGCTGGTCTAATTAAACTTGGATGAGTGACACTAGTCTATCATAATAGCCACTGGAGCTTATAAAAAGTTCATGATGAATGCAGCTAGAAACAAGATCATTCTTTTTAAGAAAAAAGAGTTGGGACATGGAATACCGTAGAAATTACTGATGATGTAGAGGTCCCATGAACTGAATCTTTCTGGCAGTACATTCAACAAAGATAGTGGAATAGAATAAGAAAAGATGGTAAATTGATATGAAAAGTTATAACTTGTAGAAGGTAGGAAGATTGCTAAAGGTGCAAAAAGAGTGGTAGAAAATGTTAGTCATGTGCTAGATAAAGTTTTTGGAAGAGTTTTGGAGCTCAGTTATAAACATGAAATATGGTTTAGTATGAGGTCATTTGTTTGTGACTGGAGAGTTTGTCATAAAAATGAATAACATTTGATTGCTTATTATGTTGCAAGTCATCTCAGAACGATTAGGTAATGGATGGAATGAAGAAGTAAGAAAATGGAAGGAAGGTATGGCATTTTGAAGGGAGTGGCATATGCAATAAAAGATGGAGTGTTGAGGAGCTGTGTATGTGTAAAGAGAATGGATGTGGAGAGAGTGACTTTAAAAGTATGTAAATGAAATGATTGGGACTCGATAAAGAGGAAGACCAAAGGTAAAGTGAAAGGTTAGAGAGAGGGAGTACATAAGTAGGATGTTTCTCTCATAAGGAGAATTTTTTGAAATCTGTAGAGATCAGGGTGTTGGTGTAGGTTCTGCTTGAGCTGCCCTGCATCATTTTTGAAAAATGCAGGGTAATTTTTTTATGTATTTATTGTATGTTTGTCTAGATTAACACTCAATTTTATAAATGTGCAATATTCATAAAACATTTTGTTTACAGGTGATTGGTGATAATGAGGTGGCTGTCCCAACACATTTGTACAAGATAATTGTGGCAAATGATGGGGATAATACAGTTACGGGGTCATTCATTGTACCTAACAAGCCTATTGACTACTCTCATCATCTCAGGGAGTTTCAGGTGCCCATGGATAACCTCGAAAGGAAAGTGGGTGTCAAATTTTACAACAATTTGAACAGGTGAGTGGGAATTATAGGTATCATGAATCTTCTGGGGTTTCATCCTCTTAACCCCTATGTTACTGGTGAAGCATATACCTCTCATTCTTTGTTAATCTATAAGGGCAAGGTATTTGATAGCATAGTTCGGCTTGGTTTTGCCTTATGACTAATCAACAGCCACCATAGTGATGACAACATTGTCTATAAGTCTTCAGTTTAGATGTCCTTTATTATGTCTTGGAACATTTAAAGGATGCCACATCAGCTGTGGCTGCTGCCTTCTTCCAGTCTGACTTTTATCCTGACATGGATGAGTATCTCTTTCTGACTGCTGATGAAATTATAGAGGTTAGGTGTTGTTCATAAGCACTTAGAACACATGCACAGTTGATATATCTGTATCTCTTTCTGACTGCTGATGAAATTATAGAGGTTAGGTGTTGTTCATAAGCACTTAGAATACATGCACAGTTGATATATCTACATTAGACATGACTGAGGGTTAATGAATGACCTGGCCATGAACTAGAGCTGTTAACCATTTTTGTTGATTTCATACTGATTGCCAGAGATTCTGAAGGGATTATTTTAAAGGATCCAGGAACCTAAAAGCCTCTCATTGGGGAACAATAGTGCCTATGATCAAGAAACTAATTTTTTGAACCCTTTCTTGCTTTTATGTCAGGGACTATGACTTAAAGAAGATAGCCTCTGCTGTTGTCCTTTTTGAGAACCTCCCCTTAGCGGAGTTTATCTGGGAGATCTTTGGTTTTTATTACAATATATCTATCAGTGATACCTTACTATAGATGTAGTGGGTTGTTATGGCTGGCCTTGGGGTTACCACTGTCAAGGCAGAAGGACCCTACTGTACCAAGATGACTGAGGGTAATGTTTTTGCCATAATTGACCTCTTTTGAATAATTTTTTCACCAGCCTTACTCCTCCATGTTGGTATGCTCTCATGGCTTGTATTTCAAACCAACCTTGGAGAAAAATGTAGCTTTGAAGCACAAATAACTCTCATGCATATTTTCCTGGCTTTGTCTCATTCCTTTTTTTCACCTCTCCTTCAAAAGACCTTTGATTAACCGATGGCGAATGCTGTCAGTTTGATTCCCTTGTTCCAAAATCTTTGAGGTACATCTTGACTGATAATCTGGGAATGATGACATTATTGAACAGTGGAGGTTGTTGATTTGACAGAGGGCAGATTTTGGCCAAGCCATGCCATTAACTATCTAACAGGTTGAAGGGTGAATGGTATATACCCCACCAGTAAGATAAAGGGTTTAGGAGGTTGTCAGACACTGGAGGGATAGTTTTTTGTTCTTAGAATCTTGCATTTTGTTTTCTGTTTGAGGAGAAGCAGTAATGTTCTCAAGGGAAATGAATTTTACTGAATGCTATTAAGTTGCCGTAAGTAGATGTGTGAATTAAGTGACATCTGCTGTTGTGGATTGATGATTTGTGCAGGGGCTGAATATTTTAGTTATATTGCAAAGGATTAGAGGTGAATAACAAATATAGTGTTTTGAGAGAAGTTGTGATGATAGGAAAAATGGGTGGGCTGGTTGATAGTTTGATCCAGTTTTTCTTTTCAGTGTATTTAGAAATTTCATCAGTTAAGTACCTTAGCTTTAGGATAAGTTGTCATGGCCTTGTAGCAGGAATTTAGATACTGTACCTTTGATGTGATTTTGCCAGTTAGCACAAAGTGAAAAGATACAATGATGAAGTATGTGCATGATAGCACTGCTGGTATAGATAATTCTCTTGAAAGGGAAGTCATGATTATCATTCTTGGAGAAGGTTCTTCTTGAATTGCCAAGTGATGTATAGTATATCAGATTAAGATTTTATTGATTGGTGGGGATAAAACTGTTGTCTTCTTTAGTGCCTGTTAAGATATCATTTGCTTTTCCATTAGGGAAGGAATCCTGTTTTTATAGAATATTCATTGAAAATCATGTTTATGGTTATCTACCAGATGGCAGGAAGTTGGGCTAATTGTTTCTATTTGCGTTCAGGGTACAAGTCAGAGACCTCTGTGAAGATACAGGATGCAACCTGATGACTAAAACACAAATGGATCTGTTCATCTACTCACAAAGGCTCAAAAGGGCAAACAACCTGAAAAAATTGACAAAAATATGGAAGGAGATGCAGGTAATCATCATTAGATAGAACTGACTGAAAGTTACCTTATCAGGCATTGGACCTTTGTAGCAAGTAGAGTATCCATAGTTCACTTACAAATATTTAAAAGTGGAGATGAATTGACACATTAAGACATTGTTTTATAACAGTTTTTAGTATAAAGTATGTACTACAATATGATCAACTCTCCATTTTTAACTGAAATTTCCATGCTCGGTTATGAGTATTAAACAGTCATTAGAATGTTTCATGTGATACGTTGTCTGCAGAATGTAGCCCAAACATTTCAGCAACAGTGTATCCCAGCACTTATATGTCATAAATTTGCAAACATTATATTAACACAGAGACAGGGATATGAATGAAATAGGGTAAACAGGCTCACATCATGAAGTGATATTAGAAAAATAAGAGATAGAAGACAGTTTTACTTTTTGTTTGAATGCCACATGAAATGCTTATCCTGCTCCAGTTGATGGTACCACATATAGAGAATAGGTTGAAATTTTGGTGATGATGGATTGGGGACACCTTAGAATGAACATAAATTTGACTGAGCTGAGCTTAGAAAGAGGGTGAAAGAATATGATGAAGGAAAATATTACTGAGAAGGATGTGTGCCTGAATATATACTAAGAGGTAGGAAAAATTACTTAAGAGTTTGTTTAGTTAAGTCACTGCATAACGATGAAAATAATCCATTGAGATTAATAAAG
>JAUUDZ010285311.1:0-28858 GCA_032361705.1 Panulirus versicolor | reverse complement strand
CATAACGTGTGATTATGTGCGTGTACATGTTTGTATCATATAGGGAGATATTCTATAACTGTAGGGTCTCGTCTCTCGGACTTATGTAATGCGGCAACATCTGTTACTTTTGGGTAATTATCTGCATTTCCAGTTTCATTATCAAGCTTATTCCATTTTATCCACATCTCAAATATTAAGAAAGAAATTCATTACAACTTTCCCTACAAGTACCTTGCTCTGACAATTTTTTTCCTTGCATCTTAAGCGAAGTATTCAATGTTGAACATTACGTGATTCAGTGTCAATGGATGTTGTCATGCAGTCACACTTTGGTCTATATCAAGCTTAGGGAAATACCACTCCTAACCTTGGCTGCGCGACTCGCCCGCCCGATTTCTTGTGCCGTCTCTAACACACTCCCTCACCCCTCTCTCTGTCTCTCTCTCTCCACGCATAAGCTATTCTATATTTTCTTTTATCCATTTACGCGATGTTCCGGAAACTGGACCCTTTCATACTCATAATCAGTGGTTTGTTTCCTGCTAGATTACTGTTACAGCCAGGTCTTATTCCTGTGTCCCATCTTCGCTACTTTGCATCGAGTTGGACTGAGTTTCGTCAGTCATGAAACTGACCATCTCTGGAAATAATCTAATTTCCCTTATAAGTTAAGCAATCCCCTTCATTCCTCACCTCTCTTATGACCTAGTGCGTGTGAATCAATCTCACGTTCTAGTAAAGGGTTACGAAATATCGGGAACTACGCTGCTACAACCCGTCCAACCAGTCTGCTTGCGGGAAGGCTGACAACAATGATGACCTCGATTATGTGCGGATAACATCCATCAGCCGCCCGGGGTCTATGAGCAGTTATACCTGGTCTAGCTTGCCGTGGAGAACAAATGAGCGTATCTCGTGTCTCCATCCTAAAACCCGTATTCAATACCATAACACTTTCCAATGACTTCATGTAATTAGTAATATACTGAAGAATGAGTAATTTACGGAACAGCCTCTCTCTCTCTCTACCAAACCTGGAGAAAAATAAGTTAGTTACTGCAGCAACTGCCTTATCGTTAAATGTCAAGGGAGTAGAAACTGGTGCCTTTGTTTTCCAGCTGGCTGCTCCCTTCCTACTAGAGACCGCTGGGGAAAATCCCTGAACCTTTCCTATGGAAAATGTTGCCCAAGTCGGCAGCCACGGGAAGTACACCACATCGTTGGAGATAAACAAAAACTCCATTTCGTTTAATTTACTTAGCACCTTGGAACTATTCGGTATCATGCTTAGCAATTTCCTCTGATTTACAGTCACTCCCAGTTGTCGTAGAACCGTTCATATAAATTCATGCATCGTAATTCACAGCCATCTAGGAGTATACGCCATCGTCAGCAACAATATAGTATCAGCCGAAATGACTCACTGTTCACAGCTGCTGTTCAGTATCTATCACAGATCATCAAGAAGAATTGCCATAATCATCACAACCATTAAGTAATGACGAAAAAAATTCCTCGATATATAACAATGCAATATGTGCTAAATATTAACATTACGTTTTTTAAACTATCTATTATTGGCCCATCATGTAGAAATATGGAAAGTCGTTTGCAAACATTTACTACCTAAAGCTAATCAGTGTCAAGTAAAGCTATTCATTATCATTTGTAAACAATTCACCTTCTTGTCCACATAATAAGTTTATGTTACGCTCGTTACCAGACTCGAAGGCACCCCGACCTCCTTTGTTTACCAAATGGTGTCGTAGCTACTTCTCTTCCTCGTATATCAACCGACTGTTATAAATCTCTCTTGTATCTCCCTTGATGATGTGAATATTGCACGAAAGTGCACTTGGAAACTTATTGTGTTTCATTTTTCCGTGGTCATAGGAATATATTTGATAACGCGCAAAATTGTGATCCTTTTCGACAAATAATACTATGTATATATCACTATAGTTTATGGCTTTCCAGTCGTCTTTAGTCAGTCTGTTGTATATCATAGTATATCTAATGTCATTCATAATCATACACGTTCATTATTATCCATAATCATTAGATATAGTTTAATCCCACCACCGATTATTCATGAATGTTCAACTGAAACCATCATATCTTTTCCATTCTATTTCGCTTAGATAATATTCTAATTCTTTTTCTAAAACCAGAGCAATTTATTTCATTTACAACTATTAATAATTTATATCCATCTGGTAACGCCGTTAAACCCTTATTAGCAACAGCATGTTAAAGTATGGTAATAGTAATGTTAAACGTACATACACAGAGCTGCATATCAGTAACAATGAGCAGTTACTCAAAGTCAAAAGAAGGTAAAGTTAGCTCAATTTATCAAGGTTCCAGTACAAGGTTGTTTGTCTCTTAAAATAATAAATATAGTCAAGGTGATAATACTAAGACGAACAGATTAAAGGAATTTCCGCATCAAACTCGATTACTTAAGGCCATTCTTTTTTTTTCATCCTTTTAAGAGAGTTGGCCTGGCCTTGTAGCAACGTAGCTGTTCTTATCACTGGATTTACAGACGAATGATTTTCAATATTACTATTCTGAATTTTAATGGCTCTACACGTGCGTCGTGCTTTGAACCAGGAACACAGACCTACAAGCGTTGTCTGGAAGCTTTGTCGCACGCAGTTCGAAACTGCGGCCACTGAATGTAGAAAATCTCTACTCAGTTATGGCCCATTAACAAGGAAGGTGTCAAACCTTGTACTTATATCACATACGCGGTGTTCGAGTACTGTTTGTAATAGAAGTTTTACCAGTCACCTACTTTATTCCTTGGATTCTAAATACGCCACGCAATATGCCTTCCACAGAATCAACGCCATATTACGTGATCCTTCCTTAAATTCTCACAGCTCATCAATAACCAAGAGTTAACATCCACATTTGGGTAATTGTAATGATTCTTGTGAAACTGGCTGGTGTGATACGACCTACCCAGTACCCTAAATTAAATGGTTGTACTGTAACACCTCGGCAAAGATTAGTACATTCACCCAGTTGGCAGTCTTAGCGGAAGACTTCCCGTGCACTGCACATGACTAGGAAACGGATGTGAGCAAATGCAGTCTTTGTACGTCTGTTCTTGGCTCTATCCAGTTAACGCGGGAAACACCGATAAATTAGAATTAATGATAATAATAATGATAATTACTAACATTATGTAATTTGTATCAGTGCAGCCAAATGAAAATAGGCAATTCGGGCAGCGTAATCAAAGAGGGGGACAAGGGTGACATGCATAGTGATAAAGAATATAGTCTAAGAATGAAAGATATACTACAGTTCAGGTGTGGGTAGTTCAGTGTGTTGAATATATGAAGACTATGGAGACAACAACTTCCTAACATATAATGGTGATGATATGTTCCTCCAATCATGCATACTGAAGTACTTAATGGCCTGTTGGGCTGCGGTATAAGCCCTAGCTTCTCCCTTCTCTGTACAGTACCTTGCTTGAAAGATATATATTTTTGATTCGTCTATTATAAGCATTATTTCATGAAAATCATGTTGTATTAACTTGAAATAATTTTTCCAGTTATTTTGAGAGCTCATATGAAATAATTTTTCCAGTTATTTTGAGAGCTCATATCATCCTGAAATAAATCGTAATGCCTACTCTTATTTATCTGTTGATTTGTTACAACATTTTAAATGAAGCCCTTCATTCAGACCTTTGTCACCTAGAAGTCTTGTGTGCCTGAACTAAGAGTGACTGAGCAGCCCGAAGTGACATGTATGGTCTTGGTTTGATCTGAATTCCCAGCTGATGTTTAATTCCATCACTTATCCACAGATGTCATCACCAGCCTACCACCACAACTGGAAAAATTAGGCATTTTCGTCAACCACAAATTCTCAGGGAGTGTGAACATGTCATCTTGGGATGACATGTTCACATGCAAAGCTGTATTCATTTTCAGAATCAGAATTTTTCCTGTATTAGTAATTACATTTTTGTAAAAAAATGATAATTTTTATATATATTCATATAAATAAAGTCCTTCATGTGTAAATAAAAAAGCACAGGGATTCGTACCCATATAAAGTAATAATTTACATTATGTAAAGTGATAGTTGTATGTAGCATGAAATCATTCCTGGAAAAAAGTACAAACATAATTTTCACATACTTACAGAGAGTATTCATGTGGTTAGTCAAGGCCTTCTGTTGGTTCACCAAACCCACTAGGAAGCAAGTATTTTTCAGTATTCATTTGGACATATTTCTTTAATACATTCCCTTCCTTGTTTCTGTGCAGAGACTATTCCCTTATTTGTCTCTGCACTGAGTGCTTTTCCCTTCTTATTCTGTTATAAAAAGAAAAAAAATCACTAGGGGAGGGTAATTTCAGAGGATTTGGGCAGATCAAGGGTAAACTACTTTCAACCTATATAGCTTAATCTGATGAGAGAGAAGCAAGTAGAAAGCAAGAAGCTATAGAGTAAGGAGGCTGGAAATGGGAGGTAGTTCTGCTGGTCAACCATGATTTGGTACCATCTTGGGAAAAGGGGTGATGACTGTTAGTTTTAACTGCAACTCATCAACCTTATTCACTCCATCCTTCCATCTACTGGGTCTTCCACTCCCTCCACTTCCGACACATATATCGTCTTTGCCAATATTTCTTCACTCATCCTGTCCATATGTTCACACCATTTCAATATATCTCTTTCACCTGCCTCAGCTTGCTACCATGCCTCTCTCTTGCACTGTCATCCCTTGCATGATTAACCCCATCACATATTGTTCTCAAAGAATATCTATTTTGCTTCATCAAATAAAACATAATGTTCCAGAACATACTTTGCAGAGGTTATTGTAGTCTCTAAATATTCAGTATTCACTGATAATAGTTATGTGGGGCTAATTTATATAATTATGTATTCATCTAATTCAGTGCACAGTTATTAATTCTGAAGTTTTATACAGTACTGTAATATTCAAATACAATTTATTTTCATCACAGTATTTTTAGGTCACCATCTAAGTACATCAATCAGTGTCTACTAATAGAGCATCATAAACAATTACAAAATGTTTTTGTAATGCTAATGATGCAATGTCAAAACTGTTCAGCAAACTTCAAGAAGTATAATAAAAAATAAATGGTGAGGATTCTTTTTATCATATGTTAATTTTCTATATATTTTCATACATCCTCCATGAAAGAACAAGTAGCAATTCATTTATAAGTTTCTTACATTTCAACAATACTTCTGTATACAAGACAGTTATGCTTCACAGAAGCCGGTGTGATAACATGAAATTATATTTTCTTTGGCCAGCAATATGTACATCAGTCATATATATCAAACTGTTTGACAAATAATTATTTTAGAAAAATATGTACATGCTACAAATTTCCAACATCCACGAGTGATAAATCTATTGATAAATATAAAACTTTGATAATCTAAAGTGTATTCTTCCTTAAGCTATGAGAAAACCTTAAGAATAATAGAGATACCATCCTTTTCAGAGACACGTCTAAGCATCAATAACTAGACTTTCTTGAAACTATCAAACAGCAAAAGCAGCCTGAGTAGTTATCAAAAGATGCTTCAAAATTCAAGAATTTGCAGGAGGTACTCTGAGCATCTTAAGAATGTTAATATAAGCTAAAAAACTATATGAGAAATTTAACATTTAATGTTATATCCATATCATCCATCTAACGTTAAATAACATTACTAGTGTCATTATGAAGCTCCAAATTCTCGCATCCAATTTTCATACTTCTCAAGGTCATCCTGAGACACAGATTTGTTGCATTTCTGGATAGCCTCATGAAAATCTTGCTGAGTAACAGGTAAATCCAATTCTTCCTTAGGCAGAGCACGGATTTCATCAGGTGTAAGTCCTGCTATCTTTCGTCGCATTGACATCATGGATGCATCCCTGAAATGTTTATGATTAAAACAAAGCTTTACTCTATGAGTGTCATATGTTTTTTCTTTTGTTTGCAAAGCTGGGGTGTATTCCAAATCTTTCCTATAAATTTTGGTTATGTACATCTTCACAAAATGTGATGTAAAACCCACTGGCAATACTCAAAATGTTTGCCAAGGAATTTTGCAGGGACCTGGCTCTTAGACTTGTAAAGTAGATACCTCTTGCTTGAAAAAAAAAAAAAGAAAAAAACTGAGGGTAGCTTTGACGGGCATTCATACTATGAAAATTCGCAGTTGGGAATTAGGATACTGAAAGCAACTATGAAGTATGATATTTCATGCTCTATTTAGACAAGGTGCAACCATAGAGACATGGTCATCATAAATGTACAGGAGTAGTCTCAAATCAGAAATCAGTCCACAGTCTACCTATGCTACCTAATGATTTTAATCCAGTCACTGACATGCTGATGGGTCCTTACCATACCAGACGAAATTTGTGATGTAATGTCAGACAAGGGGTTTATAGCACACTTCACAAATTATCCATCTCAACAGCTCTTATTTTTGACCTGTCCTCACCAATATAAACTTGGATTTCACATGTATGTATGTATGTAAGTATGCATGTACTCCTTCGTGAAAGGTTCTTTCACACTCTATAATCATTATAATTCAATTTTTCAGAGCTTCAAGTGCACATCCAATTATTCCCTCTTGTGAGGCTCTACTCTTACCTTCATTTTCACTTAAGGCTTCATGCAGTTGTTGGGCTACTGGTGGATGCTGCACAACTTGTGGTACAAATGCTACTGCTGTAATAGGTAAAAATCCCTTTCCCTAAATAAATTTTCCCGAAAGGGGTTAACAGAAAATTTCTTAAATGGATTCTATGTACTACCTCTTACCAACTGTAAATGTATTACTATGAGTAACCCTTTGTATTCATAATAAAAACTAAATCAACATACTATGAGAAATGTTCTCAGTTACAGAAATAATTAGTCTTACCTGCAAACATTTGTAATATCAGCTCCAGAGTATCCATCCAACAATGTGGCAATCTCAGTCAAGTTAACATCATCTAGTTTCACTTCACGCAAATTGATTGACAACAAGGCCTCTCGCCCCTCCGCTGTAAGAAAATAACAAATACAAACACAAACGGATATTTATTTTCTATCTATTATACTTAATCGTCATCTTCCGCATTAGCGAGGTAGTGCAAAGAAACAGATGAAAGAATGGCCCAATCCACCCACATACACATGTATATACATAAACACCCACACACGCACATATACAAATGGATATGTGTTGAATTACAATGATTCTCATGAAGTGGTTGTAGAGTTCAAAATAATGAAGGATGGGGACATGTTTCTTCTCTTTCATGTCTTTCCACTATTTCTGGTGAATTGAGGTAACATCAAGTGTCATCGTATGATCATAACAGGATGGAAACTTATCCCCCTTAAAAAAAAATGCTTACAATACAGTGCTACTTACGATCTCTTTTGTGCATTGATTTATATTCATGCCCTCAATTGCTACATCCCTTGCATGCAGATCCCATAGCACCAAGACTTGATCCCTTGCATAAGAACTATCAAAACACCCACTCATCTTCTCCCAAAATGCATCAGGTGTATAAACATATACAATCAACCACCTCTCATAGTCTGCTTTCATTCTAACTCACATCTCTCTTGAACTCACTTCCTTACAATCTTCATCAGAGTATCCCCACCCCTTCTTTATCAGAAAGAACAACAAATATCAGTAACAATCATTAAACCTAGTACAAAACAAAAGTTAAACTCACCATTGGGCAGTGGTATATAAATCCTCTTTTCCAAGCGTCTCCTGAGTGCCTCATCAATGTCCCATGGGAAGTTGGTGGCAGCCAAAACCATTACCACTTTTGGTTCATCAGAACTGTTGGTTCAAAGGTTATAATTGCAACATGAAACACTTTTCCTTCTTTGATAAATAATTAACTATAAATACACTAGCATCAAATCTATTATCTCCAAAAGAGAATGGACCCATCCTCTAAAAAGAGACATTGTATAAACATGATGTAGAAATCAAGAGAATATCAAGATCCTGTGAATAATGCAAAACAAAATAAAGCAGCAATCTGAAAAAAACAAGAATCAAGGAGTTATATGTTGTGTACAAACACTGCATCAATGTGCAAAACTAATGATGAAGCATAAACACTGCATTTATCTTATTAGATGAACAAGCCTTAAACCCCTAATGAAAAAAGAGAAAGCTAATAACCCTAAGCAATAGTGAGACGTATATCTCTAAACATTGTTCTCCAATACTTAAAATTTTCCTAAGCAACAATGATTCAGTTGGTTGAGAAAGAATGTGTCGTAGTAGTAAATGTTACAGAAATAAGTAATGACTACTACTAAAGACTAAGAATGCATACAACAAAAGAGCCTTGACTTTGTTGTATGACAGCACTAGTTTTTGCACTTGAGGTGTAAACTTATGCCTTTACTCCTTATTGTAACTAAGCAAGCTAAAAGCACATAAACGTCACTTGCACCAAAACTTAGCCAAATGAGATATGAAGTATATGAGCTATATGCTTCACACTAAATACCTGTCAGGTTTCTTTAAGGAAGTGCAGATTTTGAAAGTTGAAACCTTAAAAATTGAAACCTCTCTCTGTGGCCTGTCCCATGAGCACTGAGAGCATACCTACATGAAGGAGAGGGTTAGAGAAAAAGCCTTCCAATTCTACTAAAAAAGTGAGGTATGAGATGAGTCTGTGCATCTCTAGAGGGTTGGGAGCCTCCACATTGCAGTCTATTTCCTGGTGGATAATACTCATATCAAAGCCTGGTTTTACTGTGAAACTTCTTCAAGATATTCCATTTCCTTGGGTTGAAAATCATCAACCATGGATGTCAAGTTGCACTCTTCTGATCCAGGTATCTGTCTTTGCTATCTGTCTCACCCACATGTGGAATAATGGCATTCTGTCATAAACATACAATCACTGTTACACATAACACTTGACAACATTTAAATCACACAACTAATTTCTTGAAACCAGAGATTTGCCTTTTGGCAGAATGGTAGGAGCAATAGAAGTAATAGGTAGGAACATTATGTAGTAGTAGTAGTGGTAGCTACGAACATTAGGTGAGAGCATTAGGTAGAGGTAGTAGGCTGGAACATTAGTTAGACATAGTTAGTTGGGACATCAAGTATGAGTCCCTGGAAACATTGCTATAGTTGCCCTTTGTCAGTGGCCTGCTGCAGTTGAGGCACTACAGGATAAGAGGCAGCAGTGGGAATTCACCAGTTATGGAGACTTTTGCCCTAACCAACCCCTTGAGGAAGTTCCCAGAGGTCAACTTGGAAGTCTGTCTAAGCCCTCTTGTAAGTGATGCAATCCTCCTTGCTTTTCAGTTTAATTAAAAACTTTCCATTATATGAGAATAGTCTTCAAGTACATGAATAAGGAAATATTTAGCAAGCTAATCATATCCTACATAGGGCCAAAACTAGAATAAGCTTTTCATAAGGAAGCACAAAGAGCTAACAGAGAATATCCAGAGAAAGGTAACAAAGATGATACCAGAATTATGAGAACTTAACTGGAATGGTTGGAACTGGAGGTTTTAAATTTGCCAACCTTGGATGATAGAAGAGTGAGGTGTGATCTGATTTCAACCTTTAAGATTATAAAACAGATCAACAGCATACAGAGTGAACAGTTCTTCAAGATATGTAGAGACAGAGAAACCAGAGGACATAATGTGAAATTAAGTAACTTGCTAAAGAGGATGCAAAGAAATATTCTTAAAGCATAACACTGGTAAATGAGTGGAACAGAATGTCTAGGAACAAGGTTAATGCAGACACCATATGTAAATCTACATTCTATGATAACAGAGAATATTCAACAGATGAAGTCCCATGAGTGTAAAACTCCCTCCTTATACAGTACAACTAGGTAATTACCTTGGAGGAGAGAAGAGCGAAGGGTGACTTGATCAAAACCTATAAGTTTTTAAAAAGACTGATGATATGGACAGTGAATTGTTCTTTAAGAGATGCAGGGACAGAGGGACCAGAGGACAAACCTTCATATGAAAGTAAGAGAGAAACTTGTTAAAAAAGATGCAAAGAAATACTTTTACTGTGTGAGTGATGTAAAAATGGAATAGAACAACTGAGGACATGGTTAATGCAGACAGCATACATGAATATAGGAAGCTGTATGATAAAGAATGTTCAGGACATGGGAGAGCACAAGTTTAAAATTACACCATACAGTACAAATATGTAATTACTAATTCAATGGTTCAGGGCACCTACCATAACTTTAAAAACCAAAATGCTAATACAGGTATCTATACCACTGTTTAAGCCAAGAGAACTATATCAACTACTATTCTTTTAATAAATATGCTGAAAACCCAATACCTACTCTGTCGATTGTATGCCATCCATCTGCATTAGAAGTTCAGATTTGACACGTCTAGAAGCTTCATGTTCAGATTCTGACCCCCTTCGAGAACACAGAGAATCAATTTCATCTACAAAAATTGTGCTAGGTGCATAGAATCTTGCCTGTGAGAAGATAAAGATAATAAACAATACTATAAAATAACTGATGAAGACTCAATAGATGAGTCTAATTCAGCACCATTATTTGTTACATTATTCACAATACCATTATTTGTTACATTATTCATAATACCATTATTAGTTACTTGAAAAGAGGCACAAACACTTACCATTTCAAACAAGAGCCTGACAAGCTTCTCTGATTCTCCACGATATTTTGAAGTAAGAGTAGATGACGAGACATTGAAAAAAGTTGTACCACATTCTGTTGCCACAGCCTTGGCAAGCATTGTTTTGCCAGTGCCTGGTGGTCCTACCATAAGTACTCCTTTCCATGGGCGTCGGATACCCTTTAACAGGCATTAAGTATATGTGAACTGAAGTAAACGCTGTATCTATAATACTACATATAAACTGTGATATAAATATTTTTGTGCATTTACTATGAAATTAGTGCACCATAAAGCAACTCAATTACTAGTTTGTTATATGCCATATTCTAAAACAATGAAAAAAGGGTCTATTTCAGCTCACAAGACATGTGAAATTTCATAAAAGTATGAGCACAAGGTAATTAATTGCTTACTACTGAAATTGATACAAAATCTGTGTGATTATCTTACACTACTACATTTTCAAAACATATATGAGCCAAGATTTATGGAGCCAAATGTTTCACCAAAGATCTGCAAAAACCAAGCTACTCTACATTAATGAAATGGAATACACAGCAGGAAAAGTCATGTGAATATTTATTTCACAAACCACTTCAGTTCTTTTCCATACTGTGCCCTGAAAGACTCTTTGATCTCCCCATTTCATCATGACCTTAAATAATCTCCCTTCAGTAACAGTAATAACAAAAGCTGTTTTTTCAATACCTTACCTTGCATATAATTACAATCTTATCTGGCTTTCACTTCCAGGAAATACTTCATGGAAGTGTGCACAAATAAGGCCTATCCTCTAGGAAAGGGCATAACACACAAAAAAGCATCAGTGACTATTACAGACAAGATATTCTTTGTCAACAAATATCTATGTCACTCACCCTAAAGAAGTCTGGCATCAGCATGGGTAAAACTACAGCTTCTTCCAAAAGCCTTTTGGCTTCATGCAAGTCTGCAATATCACTCCAACGTATGCTGGGATTTTTCTGTACAATATCACGCTCTAGCATATCCACCAGATCTCTATCATATCCACTTGGATCAAACTTCTTTTCATCATCATCTTCATTCCCAGCACGACCATCAGCGCCTTTCTCACTACCCTTATTGGATGGATATAAAATGCAATGAATGAAATGCTGCATGCTTATATTGGAGAACACTAAAATAACCCTTTTTTATCAATTTTTCATGACTACTTACTGCTTATGTAACAACTTCCTATCTCATTCACTTTCATGACAAAATTCAATTCTAAGGAACTGAAAATATACAAAGAATGATATAAAATTAATTTTTTTTTTATACCTGTTCAGTGATTTTTGTGTTAGATAGGTAGTGCTCATATCCATTCTCTATATGTCCTGTGCAATGCACCAAAACCCTAGACCCCTATCCACAAACATGCCCACAGACTTTTCCTGGTTTTCCCTGGCTGTCCAGTGACAGCAGCTTGTCCCCTGTATTTCACATCACTCCAATTCAATCTATTCAGTCCATGCTTTTTGCCATCTTGCATGTTCAAGCCCTGAGCACTCAGAATCTTTTTCAATCCATCCTCCCATTTCAAATTTGGTCTCCTACTTCTTGTACCCTCCTCCACTCCTTGTTACCCTCTCCTCGCTCATTTTCTCCATATGTTCAAACCATTTCAGTACATCCTTTTCAGCTCTCTCATTACTTGAACTAATCACCTCACACCACATACTGTCCTCAAACAATTCATTTCCAACATATCCAGCCTCTCCACTCATCCTCATCTACAGCCCATCCCTCACAATCACACAACACTGTTAGGACTGCTATACCTTCAGTCATACCTATTGTTACCCTCTCAGATAACCTCTCTTCCCTCACATTCTTCAGTGCTTCCAGAAACCTTTGTCTCTTCACCCTCCTTATGACATGCTTTTGCTACCATGGTTCCATTTGCTGCCATGTCCACTCACAGGTAACTAAAAATTTTACACTCCACTTCCTCCAAATTTTCTCCATTCAAACTCACAACCCAACAAACCTGTCCCTCTGCCCTGCTAATCTTAATAACCTCACTTTTATAAACGTTTACTCTCAACTTTGACCTCTTGCACATTTTCCCCGACTCCCACACAAGCTTCTGCTGTTCCTCACTTGAATCTGCCACCAGTAATATCATCAGCATAATGTCAAGAATGCAAATGAGACAGTGTCACTTGTACATACCTGGGGAGTGTAGTTTCAGGTGGGTGTATATCTGGTTGGATAAAATCTGAGACTTAGTTGGGAAGGTAGCTATTTAATGCTTGTTAAATGATCACTGTGTGTATGTGTCTATCTGATGTCAAGTTTACAGGTAGAAAGGGAATCTATAGGTATAAATTGCCCCATGATGTACAAAAGCAACATAAATATGAGCTTAAGCTTAAATTTTACCTCAGCATTCCCTTCCAGTATCAAGCAATCTTTGGCAGCCTTGAACTATGTGGCAATCTTTTCTTCCCTGCTTCTGAATGTCCTGGCTGGCACTCTTTTCCAAAATAAGTCAATCTCACTTACAATAAACACTTGTTGAAGTGTGTAACTTTCCTCAATCATTTACTCTAAAAATGTAAGGCTTCCTCAATAATTTAGTCTAAAGATGCAAGGCTTCATGATTCCTATCAATCTATCTATATCTCTAATGCCTGTTCCCTCCAAGAAATCCCTCAAGGAAGCTGCAACAGTATAAGTCTCTATAACTGGTGCACTCAAGTGCCACTTCTTAGCCTTGAGTGCTTAACCCTTATGAGGCCACTGATAGAGGGCAACTCTAGCATAGTGTTTCCAGAGACTCTAGGCACTTTTATTCTTACACCATGAGTGACAGCTTTAAGTCCTGTACCCCCCTTAGTGCAATACTTTAATATAATCCTAAGATGTTATAAAAAGTTAAACTTACTTTGGAGGTACGAAATAATAGGTAAAAGGGGAGATAACTGTGGTGTGACTATGTATTTGATATATTCTATATTCATCTATAATCATCCTAGGACCTATTTCTACAAAACAGTCCTGGTTTTATCTAGGACCTCTTTCTAAAGGGTCCTGCAGCCTAAGGATGCACTGCTTCCAGTAACAGGGAAATGCAGACTCATTTGGAGAGAGAAGTTCTTTGATGAGACTGTACTCCCGTGATACAGCCTCACTAGATACTTTTCATTAATGGCATATTCACAAGCAGGTGAAGACTGGCAATACCATTAATGGAGAAGATTATCTTACATGTACAATATATGAACATTTCTGAATTTTCTATCCTTAATTCTATAAACCAAATTACTTTTTCATCTTTCTTATCTGCATCCTTCTTTGCTTTGCGATCAGTTGACTTGTCATCTCGCCCTCTTCCAGTCTTGGAATCAGTACCCTTCTTGACCCCAGGCTTTCCTGTACGTCCTGTGGATGGATTCTTACTTGAATCCTGCCTTCTGGGACCTCTTGTCGGCTTCACCTGAGAAACAGATCTGCAAAATCCAAAGTAATTCTAGGATAAATAAAATTACTGAAGATAGGGGATGGAGTGGGAAGTAGGCATCTAGTTCCTGTAGCAAGAAAATTCTAAAGGTAATACAACTACGTAATTGAAGTGTCTCAGAGTATATCAATTTTTCATGTTATTCAGTTTATAGTATTTCTTTTTCTGATATATTCAATCATTTTTATTAAGCAAGACATACACAAATTCTTGAGAGTAATGACGTATTTAGACAAAGGTTCCCTAACTACAAATTTCACCCTTAAAGACTGAATAAGGCAAAAATGTGTGATTATCATTGAGTTATGGGAGTGGATTTTACAACTGTGTTGTCCCATCTCTTAACTCTGTATGCATATACCATGTCTTTGCTCTTATGCATCCATGCACACACACACACACACACACACACACACACACACCTTAGCATGCATATGCCAGGTAACCAATTTTTTTGTGCGTAACACTTATTTATTTTACCTATCAGTACAGTATAAAGAGAGAGACCTACACTACAACAAGGCTGCAACCCATACAAAATAGTGCACTCAAAACTCTAGCAGCATAACAACCACAAACACACAACAGAGACCACACTCCTAAGACAAAATTAATGAGTCACACGCCTGTCTATGTTTTGGACATAATCCATCACAACAACACTACAAACAGTGTTTCAACATGTCACAAGACCCTTTACCATCTAGATGACATTAAACACTTATTAACCAATTGACCTACACTTTATGCACACTGATGCACATGCAAGATCACAACACTTATGACCTGTGGTCCCAACCAGTGGATGATGACAGCTTCCTGAGTGCTGTAAGAACTTCATGAAGATAGGAGGGACTCCTAAGGCTGGAATTATGTAAGTAGGGCATACGTGAAAGTAGGTGGAGTTGAGGGTGAGTTGTTTCAGGTGAAGGTGAGCCTTTGGCATAGATATGTGATGGCACCACATCTCTTTAATTTGTTTAAAGGTCTATAGGGAGTGAGTCAATTGTTTGCTGAGGATGTGGTACTGATGGCAGATTCAAGTGGCAAACTGCAGAAGATGGTGTCTAAGTCTGGGAGAATATGAAAGAAAACTAATAGTAATTGTGTACAAAAGCAAGTTTATTAGGTTAAGCAGTAAAGAGACAGGTTAGTTGGGGTGTGTTTGAACGGTGAAAACTTGGAGGAAGTGAAGTGTTTTAGATACCTGGGAATGGACATACAGTAGTAGTAAATGGAACCATGGAAGTGGAGGTGAGTCATAGGGTAGATGAGGGAGTGGAAGTTCTGGGGCATTAAGGATTGTGTTGAAAGAGAGGTCACTATCTGGGAGGATAAAAATGTGTATGTTTGAAGGTATGGAAGTCCCAGCAAAGTTGCATGGATGTGATGCAAGGGCTATAGATGACTATATAAAGAAAAGGGTAAATATGTTAGAAATGAAATCTCTGTGGGCAATATGTGGTAGTAACAGGGTAAACAGAAGAGGAGAAAGGTGTAGTAATATGAAGAGTATGACTGAGAGAGCTAAAGAGGGTGTACTGAAATGGCTTGGACATATGGAGAGAATGAGTGAGCAGAGGTTGACAATGAGGATATATACATCAGAAGTATAGGGAACAAGGAAAAGAGGGAGACTAAAGTGGAGATAAGTGGATAGAGTGAAACAGGTTTTGAGCGCTTGGAACCTGAACATGCAGGAGAGTGAAAGGTGTGTAACAGGTAAAGTGAATTAGAGTGATATGGTGTACTGGGGTGAAGTTCTGTCAATGGACTGAATCAAGGTGTATGAAGGAATCAGAGACCATGTAAAGGTCTAAGTGACCTGGTTGTGGACAAGGGCTGTGTTTTTGGTAAATTACACATAACAAATAGAGAATGGATGTGAATAAATGAGGCCTTTTCTTTGTTTCTGGCACTATCTCGCTATATGGGAAACCGCCTTCAGCATGTCTGGCAAAGATGTGGCATAGTTTCTCACAGGTTGCCACTTGGTGTGGAGCAAAGCCCAATGAGTGTGGGCCATCACCTGCCCTGGTGATGACTGGCTGTCTCTGAAACCCCATGTTAAATGTGACTGGTAGCCATTTTGCACACAGTAAAAACTACCATTCAAACAACTCCTATCATTGCACATGAAATACTTGGCATGTCTATAACTTTCATTAAAATAAATTGGTTATCAAAGTAATCATATTTCCTTGCTTTTCCTATAACCATCCCTCAGGCACTCTCCAGGAGTTACACACCACAGGGTCATCTGATCCCCTACTTTAACCATTTTCAGTTAAAAACTTCATTCAATATTGAATACAATAATTGTACTTGTGGTCAGCAGCAGTAGGTGGCGGCCACACATCAGGATCACGTGGGGGTGGTGGACCCCATACATCTGGGTCTCTTGTTGGCTCTTCAAAGGATGACATACGCAAAGATGTGCCTGTTTTAATTTATAATGGTTTTAGAAATATTATCTAAAATAAAGAAAAAAATTCCTTTTTTAATTTATAATGGTTTTAGAAATATAATCTAAATAAAGAAAAAATTCCTAAGAAATCATCACTGTTGCTAAATGTGAAAAACCTGTGGTAACAAAAGGCAAGAAATTTATATTCTCAGAAATATTTACCTTCTTGCTAAAGAAGCAACTAAGTCATCATGATTATATTTTCATCTGATCGCTCTCTATAATATCCTGTAACACATCTCTTTGTTACGTACCAACATGTTGAGCAAACTTCATACAGATGGAGAGCATCTATGATTTATCCGAGTTCATATACACTAGTCTCATATGGGAAAACTAACTGGAATTTCTGATGCTCAAAGTTTCTTCTAATATGAGAGTGTTTATTTTGTTGCAAGCAGGCACAAATTTATAATAAAAACTTAACTTTGATAATAATATCAATATAAAAGTACATAAAGTGAAAGAATTCTGGTTATCTACAGTGTACTTTGCTATATCATATGCTTTGTCAAGATTCTCATCCATGACTCATTCACCCAAGTGCTCCCTCTGCCTACAGTTGAGCATAGGTTATGAGAAGCAAATTAATGCAATGCATGCTCACCCTTGCAATAATCATTCACTTCAATTACCATAACACCATCTCCCACATTACCTATCACAATACATGGGACAGGTGTGGAAAGTAGCATAGTCTCCCTATCCCCATTTTTCTCAGAACTATGATGACATGTTAGTCTGGCCCTTCTCAATATTACCTTTCTCTGAATCAACCCTAATCCAGCCACTTCAGATAAGATATTGCAGTCATCATGGGACACAATGATCACCAACTTCGAATGGCTGTCATATGACATGGGACTATCATGAACACAGACCCTAAAAATGAGGATATCTCTAGGAGAGGAAATGCAATTGCTCAACTACCTGATAACTCACCGAGTGGTCTGTCAGAAATGGCTGAGGGATTGTCAGACTTGAATAAGGAGATTATGTTCATAAGTTCCTTCAGATTCTCATACTCAGCTGCAACCTGCTGCTGGACCTGAGAGAGCAAGGTCAGCAAGTTAAGAATGAAGCATGAAAATTTCTTAATCTGCAAGGATATCAATCAACAGTAAACTTTCTTTCTGAGTAAGATAGTAGCCTCTCTAGGAATTAATTAAGTTAGCTAATAGATATAGGTGATAAAGGGACTAGTTTCCAATATAACAATGCATTTACAACTATCTGTGCTTGATACCAATCTATACAAAAAACTAGATCATTCTTGTTGGAATCGCCAATTGTAGGATTATCATGGAAGATGTGGTTACAATGCTGCTTCTATGCAGGCACTGATCAAGGAGGTATACTACTATTGCCTCAGTTGTAGGAGTAATGACAGAGGTGCAATTAACCAGCACTGCAGTGGCTGCCATATTTCCCTACCCCTGGCTCAAGTTGCTGTCTTTCTCCATGTGTCACAAAGGCAAAGGGGTTACTAGAATTCATCCCACTATCATAAACCTCCTCCTTATCTTTCGCTTAACATTTGACAACACTTGAATCACATGATTATTCTAAAAATATCCTTGGGGAAAAGGGAATGCAAAAACTACCCACATATCACCTGCTTGTAGTGAAGGGTGACTAACTAGGATAGGAGCTAAGGACTGAAAACCCTTCCCACCTTATACCTTACTTACAAATTGTGGAAACAGGAGGAGTCAGGTAAGGAGCACTCCTCAAAGGCTCAGACTGGGACATCTGAATGTGCACAGATGTAACAAGGAGAAGAAGGGAGAGGAGCCTGGATGTTCTTGTTCTGAGTGAAACCAAGATCAAGGGGAAGGGGGAAGAAAGTTTGGGGAAGTCTGAAGGGTTGAAGTTTTGAGTTAGTGTGATGGTGAGAGCAAAGGAGAAAATTCCACTTCTTTTGAAGGAGGAATAGTACAAACATGTTAAAAGATTGCAACAAAGTAAGTTCCTGGCTGATGTGAGAGACAAAAAGGAAATGATGGGAGGTAGGTGATTTTAACAGCTTACATAACGAGCGGCATGAGGAGGAAGGCAGAGAGTCGGGTCTTGAGAGGAGTTATGTGATTGCTTCAGCAATTTTGATGCACGGGATTGACTATTAGTAGTGGGAGATTTAAATACAAGAGTAGGTAATGGGATAGTTGAGAGTAAAATTGGGGGCAAGAGCAACCTGGAGTAAATGAAAATGGTGAAAACTTGTCGAGTGTGTTCTGGAAAAAAAATTTATGGGAAATACCTGGTTAAAAGGACACAAAAGCTTATTACCAATAAAACAGTAACTGGGTTATCCTCTTATGACCTGAAAGTTCACATCTATAGTTCATGCATATGTTTATCACAACATAAAGGTCAGATTCATTTATGTGAAGATATTTCTTTCACAATAAACTTTTGAATATACTTTTTATATACTAAATCAAAACAAGGTTAGTACTAAGGCTGAAAATTTTAGCACTTACTTTCAATGAAAATGAAAACTTTCACTTGTACCATATCATCAAAAACTTTCCTTCAACAACTTGGTCCTGTTCTTATGCATTCTTATATATGATGGTGAAACAACCATTTCTAGAGTTATCCTTCTTAAACTAATAAGAAACGATCACTACTACCTATGATTTAGATGTTACACTCAAAGCCAATACCTGCTGCCACTTTATTTTACGGTTAGGTTCTTGAATGGTTGCCAGCAGGCGGTGGATCTGTTGCACAACGCCCTGATAGTAAACAGCTGCTGTTTCGTACTGGCTAGTAAGAGCCATTTCCCTTGCTAGCCTCATATTCTCACAAATGTCCTGGACATTCACCATCATGGCAGGCTGAAAGCCAAATTGAAGCTATGAAACAGGAGTACACTATAATCTATATAACAGAAACCAACTTTTCAGATACTGTGTCACCATGGTATAACATGTAAAATTTTAAGTTTAAGTATGGAAGTTATTTTATCTTTTTTCCTCACTTTTAGTATTACTGTATTCACTCCATCCTTCCACCTCCAATTTAGTCTCCCACTTCTCCTTGTTCCCTCTAACTCTGACATATATATATATGTCAATCTTTGTCAATCTTTCCTCACTCATTCTCTCCATGTGTCCAAAGCATTTCAACACACCCTCTTCTGCTCTCTCACCCACACTCTTTTGATTACCAAACATCTCTCTTACCGTTTCATTACTTACACAATCAAACCACCTCACACCACATATTGTCCTCAAACATTTCATTTTCAATATATCCATCCTCCTCTGCAAAACTCTATCTATAGCCATGCCTTGCAGAAATACAACATTGTTGGATCTATTCTTTCAAACATACCGATTTTTGCTCTCTGAGATAACGTTCTTGCCTTCCACGCATTCTTCATCACTCACAGAACCTTTGCCCCCTACCCCAACCTATGACTCACTTCCGCTTCCATGGTTCTATCCACTGCTAAGTCCACTCCTAGATATCTAAATCACTTCACTTCCTCCAATTTTTCTCCATTCAAACTTACCTCCCAACCAACTCGTCACTCAACCCTGTTGAAGCTAATAACCTTGCTTTTATTTGCATTCTTTCTCAATTTTCTCTTTTATATATATATATATACACTGAATAAGTGCCAATGGACCAATTTGACCTCAGAAAACTAACCTATTCAATCTAATAAGTATGGCCTGCCAAATTCAACATGAAAACTACTTTAGAAGTGCCAGGGAAAATATGGAGATTTATCAATGTAAAAGTAATTTTACAGTTTTGAAATAACAGGATCTACCAAAATTTCGTTTAGTAAGTGAAATGATAGCAGAAATATACTAACATTATGTTCATGAGCTTCAAGGGATCACATGACTCGATGTTTAGTCAGTATGCTGACATTTAGTGACTTCACTGTGCTCAATCATGAGTGTAACTGGTATAATTCATCTAGAATACTTAAATCAAAATAATTCTTAACTGAGGGAGGGGGGGGGGGTTGTTAGGGTGAGGTTTTCATAGGTACCACTGATTTTTAACGTGTCTTACCTACCTTAATCAACCCCCAAATTCCATGGTATACTACTGCCACCTTCCTATACTAAATACCTTTCAACTAAATATAATGCTTAAAATCATGCACTGTACTCTCTAACACTACCCCTGCGAATCAAAATCCCTTAATATTCAAAGGTAGTAACGAAATGGAGATAAACTGTTAAATTACCAAAAGTAATGCACCACATCAACAGTTCCTTCATCTAAGTCACCTCCAGTGAGTACTGTATAAGGAGAATCCTGATATGCGTTTATCCACAAGTTACTTGGTTCAAACTGTCCTAAGGGAGCTCAGCATAACACAAAAGCATACGTAGACATCTGAATGGTTAAATCGTACACAGCAGTACATCTACAGGTATATTATGTAGTTAACTTGCCGTGACCTCGTCCTGGAGATATCCTTCACGTCACCTTCCAGCTTGTCTCCTATCACCTATATATGAACGACAAAATCCTTATGACCTACCAGTCAAAGTAATATCTGTGTCCGTAAGAACAAAGAGGGCTTTATTATCAAACCTCACGACGATCAGAAGATGGGAGGACTAATTTTTCCACCAAATACCTGTGTGGTGTGTGGCTGTGGCTGAGGTTTGTCGGGGCGTTGGTGGTGGTGGTGGTGGCCTTGTTGTAAACACTGGCACAGGGGATACGGGCCTCATCATACTTTCCCTAAACTATAATAAACTTTTTTATTCACACCGCAAGACTAAAGTTATATTTCGATAGTTTATGAATTCTATGTTTCTTTTATAAATGATGGTTATCAAGCCTTTCAAATTCCATTTCGCAAGAATGGGATGTTTTGAGAAAGTACCAGTCCCGTCCTGTGTTGGCCCAGTGGCGGAGGCTTTGACTGAACGTAGGGCGAAGACTTAGTTAAAAAGGGGATGTTAGAAGGTACTAGCTCAAAGTTGGGATGGCGGATCGTTGGAATAGACTAATAAACGAGACGATGAGTGCCGACAGTTTACAAAGGTTTGATAGACCACTTTGTTACTTGGTGGGGTAAAAAGTTCAGGTGACGGGGGCTGCACGAATGCAGAACTCTCTCCCTAACTAAGTACGTAATTACATACACAGGTTAGAAAAGTGTATAACATATAGGATCAGCGCTCGCAAGCTAAATGGGGGATTTCAGAGAAAGGTAGCAGTACGGGGTTAACGATTCAACACAGAAGGATTGAGCTGACAAGTGGCAGGCATCAAAATTAGAAAGTTTAGAAAACCAAGAGCTTGAGACACGTAATTCATTTACGAATTTTGGCTAGGACGACGACCAATCACCAAAAAAAGAAGAAAGGGAAGAGAAAAAGAGGGAATGCTTAGTAAAGGATATCCGGAGGATAGAGAACTGCAAATCGGCAATGTCGGTGATAAAAAAAAAATGTAGAATTGGTGGCTACAATCAAAATATAATGGGTCGCGGGACTACCACTTACAGGTACGCTTTACCTGGAGTCATCTAGCTAGGAGGAACATAGGTAAGCAAAGCACACTTGATAAGAGGGAGTGTAAAGGGGTCGCTGCCTCCAGGCTTCGTCCACGGAGCCATGAACAGCACTCAAAAAGCATGCCACGTTCCCCAGGTGGACCCACAGACCATAAAGGTATGGTGATGTGTGTGTGTGTGTGTGTGTGTGTGTGTGTGTGTGTGTGTGTGTGAGGAAGGGAAGTGTAGGACAACTGGGTGTTCAGTGTCTTCACTGCGGGAGTTGTACTACGAGCATGAAGCCTCCTCCTCATCGTTACATTATACACTACAAGTACCATCCTTTCTTACCTCAGGGGGCTCATTAGAACATCGTCACCCCCCCGTCCCCCAACCTTCTCACATCCCACTGCGAATGAAGTCGTAGCCGTGATGATCATTTAGAAGAAAATAAGCCGCAAAGTAAGCCACAGACAGAGAGGAGGTCTGTGTTTGACTTCCAGCAATTCCTGTATCTTGGGTGGAAGGGAACGGGAGCAGCATTGCACGGGGATAGGACACGCGACAGCCACCACCTCAGCGCTGGCTTACCGTACCACTGTCATCCCTCAACACCAACCTGGTGGTAGCGCTGTCCTCGTCGGTGCCTGCCCACGACCACTGACCATCTAACCTACATGTGTGGGTCAGACTGAGAATGTCCTGGGCTGTACCCGAGTACACGTAAGTTAGTCTGTCTCTCCCCATGGCTACCAGGGGGAAGATACAGAGGACCTAAACAGAACCCATGGCGTTCCCTGCCGTCATGAGGAGGAGGAGTGTGAGCTGTGCCATCCCGTGAATGATGATGATGGACGAAAACGAGAGTATAAACATGAGGGAAGTGGACCGCTCCGTGTCAGATGTCTGGCCGGAGAACATCATGGCCAGGGTACGTGGATGGTGTCAGCTGTGTCGAGGTAAAGGGTGAAACGATGGCTGGAGGAACACAGGAGGGACAGAGGACGTCTTATGGACGAGGAGGAGAACGCTAGTGCGCAACCAGACAGACAGGGAGGTAACGCTCGGTTATACTGCATGATACAGAGACAGGTTGTGTACAGTATGAATCATGCCCTTTCAGGATGGCATAGGAAGTTACTGATTATCGTATGATCACGTCTTCGAGAATCATTACGTCTTTCAACTCTCGTGGGATCTGGCATTGGCCACTTGCAAAGGAGCGCTGATTCCTTACAGGGCAGGATTGGCCGCCCCCTGGGGGTCAGGATTCCTCGGATCACAAGGCCGAGGATCCTGCAGGTAGGACCAAGGACGATCTGCCATTCCCTCTGGCCGGGGGCAGCTGGGGAGTGTGTCGTGGACCAGGGGGGCACCAGGGACCACAGGGTTACATGATTCGAGGGAGGAACGCGATCTGGCTGATCCTCAAGTCCACCCTCCAGCCTTGCGGGCGGACCCACACCCGACACCGTAGAGGAACGGGAGGGTGAGGACAGCTGGGTATGGTGGAGAGAGAGAGAGAGAGAGAGAGAGAGAGAGAGAGAGAGAGAGAGAGAGAGAGAGAGAGACAGAGAGAGAGAGAGAGAGAGAGAGTTGGTGAAGTTAATGAGGAGGTGAGGGTAGTAAAGTGGTTAGTGAGGACAGTAGGATGGTGAGGATAGAGAGAGACGTGGATGACTGAGAAACGTAGGGTGGTGAGGATAGCGATCCAGCTGGTGAGAATGGTGAGGGACATGGGTGATGAGGACAGTGAAGCGGTTGGTGAGGACAGTGAAGCGGTTAGTGAGGACAGTGAAGTGATTAATACGGAGAGTGAATCGGTTGGCGAAGACAGTGATGTGGTGGGTGAGTGAGGATAGTGAAGTAGCTGGTGAGGAGAGTGAGGCGATTAGTGAGGACGGTGGCTCGTCACATAACATACACTTCCGTCTCTCTACTTGTCCATCCATCTAGTACCACTGTGTGTCTCTCTCTTTGCAGTCTGTATTTCCTCAGTCCCACTTCACATTTCATCCACCGTTTTCTGTGACCTGACTCCCTTATTCCCATCCCATCTCTCTCTCTCTCTCTCTCTCCTCCCTTCTCTCTTTGTTCTCCATCTTGGCTTCTGTGCCTTCCCTCTCGTCCTTCGCCATCACCCATCCACGCGTCTCTCCCAACTCTTCTCTCTTGCAAACCCTCTCCCTCTCCTCCTTTAATATTCTCTTTTTTTTTTCCCCTCTTTTCTACTTCACGGTCTACATTCACAACCTCCTGACTCCAAAGTGGAGCTTCACTGTGACGCCCGGTGGGCCACGCCAAACGCGAACAGACTCGTCTGGTGCCAGCCACAACAAAAGCCAGGTACATGACACCCAAAATCCATCGTTGAATAACCTCGAGGTAAACTAATGTTAGTTTACTCGTTTATCCAGGTGCTGCACACCGGCCTTGCAGGAGGGGGGCGGCCATGCCCTTCCCACGTGCACGCTCTCACTCTGCTCGATTGTCTTTTCTCCTTGTGGACTTCTCCCCTCACTCACAGCCGTGTGTGTACACTTAGCCCGAGCGTCCGCAGGCTGCGGTACACCACAACCAGGTGTCCACACCGCGTACGGCACAGTCAGGTGCACACACACACAGGGCAGTACAGCACAGGCAAGCGTTCCTCACTACTCTCCCACCGTCCGTGGTTCCATAAGGACGTCATTGCTGATTCAGGCCACATTCCTGATCCCTTCTCTCTCTCTCTCTCTCTCTCTCTCTCTCTCTCTCTCTCTCTCTCTCTCTCTCCTGAAAAATTCACCGCCTCAGCCGCTTGTATTGTACTGCCCAACCTTCTCTTCTCCCCGGACATACCACGTTCCTTCAGCTTACATTAAAGCTGCACCAGTTTTTCTAGCAACGTCTGCCCTCCTGGAACAACACTTGTGCGTTCCGTTTCTTGGACAGTGGACCACTGTTCCGGTCACCTCCCACCACTCACCCCAGCCTTTTCCCTCCCATCCTTCTCCATCCTTATTACTCAGCCAGTGAGTAACTGTGAACCTCTCCGTACTCTCTCGTTGAAGGCAGAATTCACACTTCCATTGACATTATAGAAGACACTTTTCCTGTTTTGATTTTCATTCGTATTCATTTCTATCCTCACCCTCCTCCACAGCTCATGTGAGAGCGTCTACACCGGAGCTACGTCGTCTGCCAAACAACAACATTACCAGACTACGTTCACATAACTCAACGACAGCGCTTGCGGTGCTGATCTCGACTCATCTCACGACAGACGTAACAATGTGAAGGGTAACGACACGTAAGCCCCCCCATACAGCACATCTATGCCTAACCTTAGACTCCACACGAAGGAGGAGACTCGCAAGACCTTCCCCTCGGCTGTTCTTGATCCTCCGAGACAGATAGAGTCTTTACCTTTCCTTCAGGTCTGTGGAGGTTCATTATATTCCACAACCTTAATCTACTTACTCACTCCTTCCACAAGTGAGTGAGGCTGTATGTAGTAGTCGTCTCTCGCTCTCTTGAACTAAGTGGTTGGCAGCCTCATTAAGTGAGGCCTCGCTAATCTCCCCTTCCTCCAGCCTTACGTCTGAGTCTGACGCAGTAATATACCCTGAAACCGTCCTCACGTTTAGGCACACGACGCGAGATAAACACATGATATGGATGTGACACATACTGGCCGACATCCCCTGACGTAAACATGTTTCACACACTCCTTTATATATAGGACTGGAACTTGTACCACGACCACCAAACACCATCTGGACGACCCCTCACCTACCACTAGTGGTACAGGGAAATGTTACAGTCAAGAGATGCCTCACATAGGAAGCCCCTCTGTGTCGTAACGATGCGCACCCTCCTCGTACCTGTACAGAAAAAAAAGGCTTGCAGAAGCTGTGGAGTCTCTCAACCTTGGCTGTATATATAGATGCTCCTTCCGGCTGCTGGCCTACTCTTTGCTCCCCTTGCTCCAGTGTGTGTGTGTGAGTGTGTGTGTGTGTGTGTGTTTGTTCACACACGCACACACACACACACACACACACACACACACACGTACTGCAGTAGTTAGCGTTGCGACTTATTATTCTAATGGACCCGAGTTCGACTTCCAAAAGATCAGCCGCGGCTCACAGCCAGCTCAGCTGTTCATCTTCACCTTTGAGGCTGGTCGATGAATGTGCACCAGGCGTAAGCTGGGGTATGTATGTATGTATGTATGTATGTATGTATGTATGCATGTATGTATACCTAAGAGTAAGACATGTTACATATATCAAGTGGTTCTTATCCCTTTCCTGAGCTGTTACATTACCTCAAACCTTTGAGTGAGTCGTTATTCTTTTCTTTTCCTTCCCTCCTGCCACATGGAATTCATAACAACTTGTTAACACAAATGTCAATGTAGAATTATTGACCTTTTCTCTCTGCTGTGCTCCTCATGATCCCTATAGACATTACGTTCTGTGCACATGGTCTGTGTGTTTGTTAGTATGCAGGGCACATGGTGTGTGTGTCTGTTAGTGTGGAGGTCACATGGTCTGTGTCTCTGTTAGTGTGGAGGTCACATGGTCTGTGTCTCTGTTAGTGTGGAGGTCATATGGTCTGTGTCTCTGTTAGTATGGAGGTCACATGGTCTGTGTCTCTGTTAGTGTGGAGGTCACATGGTCTGTGTGTCTGTTAGTGTGGAGGTCACATGGTCTGTGTGTCTGTTAGTGTGCAGGGCACATGGTCTGTGTGTTTGTTAGTGTGTGGAGGTCACATGGTCTGTGTGTTTGTTAGTGTGGAGGTCACATGGTCTGTGTGTTTGTTAGTGTGGAGGTCACATGGTCTGTGTGGATGTTAGTGTGCACGTCACATGGTCTGTGTGGCTGTCAGTGTGCAGGCCACATGGTCTGTGTGTCTGGCACTCTCGCAGCTGGGGCCTCCTCCACACAGGCCACTAGCTACCCCTGACCCTCAATAGAGAGAGGAGGAACAACATACATAGAAAATACAATGAAGAATAAAATGAAATCAGACGATAAATGGAAAATTAATGGAGAAAAAAAACACGTAAATGTCAAACTAAATGTTCCCCTTTTTTTTTCCTCCTCTTTGTATTGACGCGAGGCTTCAAATACTGCAACAGGACTCTGTTATGGCCAACGGCAACAACGGCCAACAACGGCAGCAAGACACACCACGATGAACTGGTTGTGACCCGCGAGTTCAACCGCCCGAATATCATAATACTTGGAAATGTTATTCATGTGTAGGTCTCTCTCTCTCTCTCTCTCTCTCTCTCTCTCTCTCTCTCTCTCTACAGAGAAAGTCTTGAAATTTAGACACAATCTTCCCCTCAAAGGGCATTCATATGGCCAGGACACGTAGATTGGAGTTAACCTACGAGCGTCTCGTAGCTTGCGAAGAGAGGGACTAGGTCTGAAGTGGCTATCTATATGGTAATCGCCAGTCGGTAGGCAGAAGCGTCCACTTGTATGCAAATGAGACATCTTCATTTTGGTCCGCAGTTTTCAAGTCATCAGAGACATCATGCGAGAGGCAAGATACGACCCCCTGTCGGTGAGGCAAGGTGAGGCCACTGTCCTCCCTGTCGGTGAAGCAAGATGAGGCCACTGTCCTCCCTGTCGGTGAGGCGAGATGAGGCTACTGTCCTCCCTGTCGGTGAGGCAAGATAAACTTGCCGTGCGTGTGTGAGTGTCAGCCTATATACCTGATTTCCTGACAAGATACTTACGTGCGGACGAATGTCTGCTGCTGGTGGGAGTGCGTTTGTGGTGTATACATGCGCTGGTTAATGTGTGTGTGTGTGTGTGTGTGTGTGTGTGTGTGTGTGTGTGTCAAATGCTTAGCAAGACCTCCTCCTCCTCCTCCTCGTGCTAGGGGCGTGGTGGGTGTCTGTCTTCCAAAGTAAAAAGAGATAAAAACTTTGGACTTGCCAAACAGGTCTTCACATATCCTTAACATCCTCCTCTACAACTCTCCCCTGTGTAATCTCTGAGCCAAATCAGTCACTCTGTATATGAGAATCTGGCCCTGGACGTGCCACAGGGAAAGCTTCGGATCGTCTCATACCTTGTTAACAATATTCTCCTTTACTCCAGAGTGTCTTCGATTCTCCTGACTTATCCTTCTATCTTCATTCTCCTGGTCCCCTTCTGTCTTACAGTCACTGGAGCATCGCCTGTGACACTATCACTTTAAAATCACGAAGCTCACGAACATTTTTGAACCGACCGTTTCTATCGTTCACTTCATTCATTCCTCGACCACAGCGTGTGATCCTTTACCGTCCACGTCACTATGCATAGTTCGATTCTTTTTGACCCAGTGATCCCGAACGACGATCCCGTGTCGTTCGATCCTCCAAGCCCCCGCCTGCAGGACCCTTGTTGTCTACTTGATCAAGGTCTGCTCGTCAGATCCTTCTAAAAGACTCAGGGTTCATGACTCGATAGTCTGTTGTCCATTTCAAGTTGGGCAGCTGTGCGTCGGGCGTCATATATCCCTCCCTCCCTCTTTTCTCTCAGGGTTGTCGTAGCAACAGGTAGGCCAGCGGCTGGCTGAGGGACGGCACCAGATGTGACTTACGCAGGGGAAAGCAGGGAATGGATATTGAAGGCTAAACGTGTGTGTGTGTGTGTCTGAGTGTGTGTGTGTGTGTGTGAGAGAGACAGAGAGAGAGACAGAGAGAGAGAGAGAGAGAGAGAGAGAGAGAGAGAGAGAGAGAG
>JAUUDZ010285201.1:0-16654 GCA_032361705.1 Panulirus versicolor | reverse complement strand
CAGGACCCCTTTCAGATAATGAAGAGATAAGAAGTTTGATGAAGTGTATAATGGATTAATCTAGTCATCTGGAAAGACAGATCTAAGGGGATATAGACCAATACAGTTGTATCCCTTGTAAAGTATGTTAGCAACGAAGATGATGTTACCAGAAATTGTAAATGTAATCAATACAGTATCATTAGTGACCTGGATACTGCTAACGAATGTTAGCTGTAAGTTGGCAAACGCTCTTACACTTTGAAAAGATTCATGCACTTAAATAAGACGATGATGATGTTTATTATGATGATAATTGAGGTGTGGAACGGGATTTCTGGCGTTGAGAACTGGATTTTGGAGTAAGTAATGTGATACACTGACTGTTGTGTCCTCAACACATGCAGAAATACTGGCTATCAAGGTTCTAAAAAATTACTAAAGAGGTGAACTCGGTAATTAATACCTTAGTAACAATTGGCACTAATTGTGATCTTGGTAAATTGATGGACTGTAAGGATTTTAGAAAACGGGGGAGGGGGAAGACATGTTTTATTCCTGTGTTGAGGAATAAATTGGAATGAACTGGCTGACACATGGCAAAAGATGGTTGCACAAGGAATGAGGTATATATCATGTATCTAAATATACAGCCAAGACGACTGAAGAATATCGTGAAAAGGATCTCTTGGAGGGAATCAGCGAAGAGAGAATATATAAAACAGGTGATGGTAAGACTGAATAAGTTATAATGTTACAGTGGAACATTATATTTAAGACTAACATTTTAAGTTAAGAATAGGAAAGGATATAATCAATAATGGTGTTGAATTATAAGAATACACTACTAGGGTTGCTGATGGTGATGTAATGAATGAATGTTACCTTGATCATGAATTGAAGAAATGTATGTTGAGGGGATGACTGTATGTTGACGTGTTGATAAGTCATGCATAACACCCACATAAATATATTGCTAATTTGCAGAATTATGTTACACATTGATGTTTGCTTCAGATATAAAATTCATAAGCAGGATCTCAAAAAAAAAAGTAACGAGACCAAACCGAAGCTAGGGAGAAAGTTTATCCAAGGATAATGATGATGATGATGATGACAGATTGGGAACATAGGGGATAAATAGTCTATACTGTCATACTGCGTCATACTGCTCCACATCATCACACACGAGAAATCGACATAATACATACAACAATAGGACATACACGTAGATAAGGACAGGACTAAAGGGAGTGTTACTTACTAAACGATCCTACCAGACATACATAGTGACACACCGCTAGAAAAACAACAGACATGGTCAGAAATGGTGAAGGCCACAAGGGCTGGAGAACATACTGGCAGGACAGCGGCGCAGCCTATCCTGGCAGAAAGCGGCCTCTCAACACTCCAGGTTCTGATGGCTCTGGTTGCTTTCCTGCCTCCCTTCGATGCACCAACACACGACTGCTCGCAAACAGTATGTGTGAAGGGACACTAAGACAAATTACATAGCTAGGAAGGTTAGCACAACAGTAATAGGAGCTGAAGAACTGGACCTCTCGCCACTACCGTGTGGGGAAGACTGTCACTGAGGCTGAGGAGGTGAGGCTGCCTCCTGTCTGCTTGGGTGAGGGGCCCGAGGGGAGCTGCTGCTGCTGCTAAGAGGAAGTAGTGGTGTGGTGAGGTTTATTTGAATAGCGTTAGATTAAGTGAGCGTGCTTTCCCCTCATGTTAGTTCCATTCTAAATGACTGAGATTTTTTAGAATCGTGTAGTGAGGCGTTGTCCAAATTGGTGAAGTAAGTCGTCATTTGGTGTGATAAACTTTCTCAAGTTGGATTAATTAGGTCAGTTGTTAGGTTGAGATGATTTCATTTATATTAGAAAGGTGAGGTCATCAGGTTAGGTTAGATCAAACAAGTTACCTTTCATTAGTTTATTGAGAAGATTTAAATTCAGGGGAGCCACTCAATCACCTCTGCTATATGGTTTATAATGAAATGCAATTGTTGGAGTACTTATGCAACATGGAGCATGATTATCTTTTACTACGCTTATAAGTACAGTAATTGTAATCGATCGTGATGAGGATCATCAGGGAAAATAGGAAATTATTAAAGCATTTCTAGGTGAAACATTTGTAGAAACTGAAAAACCTATGAAAACTTATCCTAACCTCCCCATACAAACCAAATTGTTACCTTTATTGTGTTATACATCGTGTTGTATATAGTTAATGAGATGGCCTTGATCAGTGCACTCAGTGTATTGCCACCTCAGCTACCATTGAAAAATAAACTAAAAACATGCTATTTACGACGTTGCTGTTTTTAGCGCTTACTGCTATCTTACAAATACGTTGCCTCCACAAGTTATTCATTTGTCTTGGATAAGTCAGTGTCTATATCAGTTTTTTTTCGTGGTATCTTATAAATCTTGTATATTATTTCGTTTCATAAGAAGAAAAGATACATATTGTAAATGCAATGTATGTCGGTGTTTGGGAGACCATCATGGTGAGAGAACTATGGAGAAATAATAATTCTTCTTTACTTGGCAAAGAATCTTTTCTATTATATCAAATATTGTTCAGCCAACTCATATGAGCACAGACAATATTAATAGCATACATTGTGTTATCATGATATATTTCAACTTATTTCGGCACATTTTGTTGTTTTGTTACACTAGTGGCGGGTGTGTCCCCAACTCCATATGTTGCTCGTACATGGGCATTTTTTCTGCATATAGTATAAGAAATAAAAAAAAAAAATGTTTCGAATGCTAAGGGAGGCTGAGTAAGGTCCTCATAGGCTCTTTTTATTTGTACAAGTGATTCATCTTGTTAGGCGTTAAGCAACCCTTCGTTTTCCCTAATGTCCATAAAGCTTACCACGTCTTTATCATCTTAAAACAGCAAAAATATATGCCTTACAGATACTAAAGTCCACCATTAAAATACTCGCTCATATTCCTATGAGAGGGCCGCCTGATGCCCAGGGAAAGATATACTTGATAACTTAAAATTTTCAAGAAATGAACTTAATAAAATAGCTGACAGAATTTTGAGCTTACTTTGATATATTCATCATTATTGAGAAGACAATAGATATATGAAATAATTGTTTAAAAAAAATCTTTACTACAGTTTCTCATTTGAATAAACGTTGTTAGTTTTGTAAACAGTGTGTCGCTGTCTGATTCTGCTGAGGTTGTCATGTGTGTGGTTAGGTTGAGTATTGGACGCTTCTGACCCAGGAACATTAATTGTGTTGTTATAGAATTGTTGGTCATCATTTAACAGGAAAGATGAGTCAGGACGTGACAGTTGACGCCCTGCCTTATATCGACACAGGTTACGACGAACCCGGCGTCAGGGAGGCGGTGAGTCTTGCTGGACTGTGTTGACCCCACACCTTGTGGTATCATGAGTTTACCCCTGGAATACCATGGCATTATACTTAAGTATTGATGTTTACTGGAATAGTTTTCATCTTCATTCACATCCACCAACTAATATATCGACTGGGATATTTTAGGCTATTGCAATGGTGGAGGACGAGAAGAAAAGATACCGACCCACAAAAAATTACCTGGAGCACCTTCCTGCACTCACATTGAATGCCTTTGAGGTTGGTCCCCTAACTGACAAACTTATGTTTGCATACCATTTTTAGTGAATATGTGTCTGCAATGCTCATCTCATGCTCCACCCGTCTTGTTTCTCTACCTTTTGTTGTATATCAATGTTTCGTAATTTATTTTAATCAATAATTCAGTGTTTTGCACATTATTAGATATAGTGATTTATGTTTTAAACACCGCAGTTAGTTGATAAGTTATATGTATAGTTCAGGTTCATATAATTCTCACCTTCCCTGTGTTGTAAATATAGTAATATGTTAGGTTATGTATCATAAACTGTTTTGTTGTTAACTGGTTTGCCGTGATCCCCAGCTGTCAACAAATATATGGGAAATGGTATTGCTACATATTTCTGTGTCGTTTGTGCTAGAGAATGTATGAGAATCATGAGAATATATTCACCTTTTTATGATGAAATTCATGATCTTGTAATAACTTTATAATTCCTACTAATAAGGCTAATATAGTTATTTGAATGTATTTTGAAATCATAGTACTTTGAAAATTTTTAAAAGGTTCGTATTTAAAGATAATCTTGTGAAAACTGATGTATATTGAGATCATGTAATTTGAAAAGCTTTAATGTTTTGGTCATACTTTTGCTCTCTGTATTACATAAAACAGCTTGGAAGTATTTCATGATTGTTATGATGAATAACAAATGCCCCATATTGAACAATGAAAATGTAAATGTACACTAATCACTCTTGTCACTGATGCAGATGCTAAATTATAACATTTCATTGAGCACACACCCGGGCCATCACACAATGTATGCCCCATACTGAACAAACAATCTTATAAATTTTATGACAGGTGTCTCTTGTTGAACAGTCAGAACCTGATCCTTACATGTTACTGTAGCATTTTTTAGAATAGTAAAACGCAGTCAACACAAGAGGAGGCAAAGGGACAGAGGGATATCAACTCTCCGAGCTGATTTATCAGGGTGCTTACCATGACTACCCTACAAAGGATTCCTTTTTTTTTTACAGGAGGATTTAAGAAGTACTAGTTAATCAAAGGTGAAATTGACGTATCCTTTCAGGAAATGATTCACATTATGAAAGAATTAGTGGCCAATAGGGAATGCAAAGGGAATGAATTATGGAGTAGTAAAGTGGGTTAAACATAATACATTGGAATGGTTTGGGTATGTGGAAAGAATGCAAGACTGGGACTTTACAAGGAGAGTGTATGATAGTACAGTTAAAGGGGGAGGTGTGAGAGGAAGAACACCTGTGACAGCCAAATAGAGTGGAAGAATACTGTAGAGAGAGAAATGGTGGAAGAATGTAGGGAAGTATGTAAAGACAGGGATAAGTAGAGACTTTTTTTTGCTGTGGCCATCCCTTGATGGGAGTTCCCGGAAGGAACGTGTATCAGAGATATAGATAGATAGATACTGGCCAGCAGTATGCTTGAACATTAGAGTTAAGAAACTTCTGACGAATTTCCTTTGCTTGACAATATTCACTTATTCATGTTTGATTAAGATCTTGATACTATGGAGAGGGGATGAAAATGCTTCCACATCATGTATGATTAACTATTATTTGACTCAGACAGAAGTGATGCGTTGTGAGTTTGAACGTGTAGCTGCTCGACAACCAATGGACACTCTGAGCATGAAGCGTTATGAGCTTCCACCACCACCTCCAGGAAAAATGACAGATGTTGCAGCCTGGAGTGAGTGTGTGGATAACTCAATGGCTCAGTTGGAACATCAGGCAACCAGGTATGCTTGTGTTGCAGGAATTTATTACATACATTCAGTTCCTAATTATTAAGAGGGGTGGTAATTCAAAATGAGTAGAGTGAAAAGATGTGGTAGTTGTTATAAGGTTTTGGGCAAGAGTTATAAGGTTTTGGGCAAAAAATACCCATAAGTATTACTTCTGGGTATTTTTTTGAAGGTAATAGATTTGCCTCAAAGCCTTAATAAAAGGACTTCTTTTTTATACTGAATACAAATCTGGGGTTGAAATATATGTTGGGGTCATTGAGGCCAACATTTAAGTATTTAGTTGTTATTCTTTTAGAAGATCTGTGATTATTTGCTACATATTTATTGCTTATCTGTCAACTTGGGAAAGCATTACGAAGTATTTTCCATTATTATTTCAGGTACAGAAGCGTTTGCCTATTATATACTTCCATTTTAAAACAAAAGGTTTCTTGGCTGAAAAAAATCTCTGAATTATTTCCTAAAATTTTTAGTATGTTTCTGCTTGAAATCCTCAGTATAAGGACTATTTTTCATGCTAAATTTGAATCTGGGTTGAAATTACCTTGCGATTAATTAAGGCCTGTAAATATTTTATGATTATTCTTTCAGAAGATTCTTTATTTGGTTTTGTATTTATTGTGTAAATGTCAGCTTGGGAAACCATTGTGATTTTGAGGTCATTTCAAGTATAGAAGGGTTTCATTATGTTGTATTTCAATTTTAAAACAAAAAGGAAAGGTTTTTGAGCAAGAAAAAAAATAACCAGAAATATTCCTTGCAATTTTTGGTATTTTTGTGAAGGTAATAGGCTTGCTTGAAAACTCAATATAAGACCTTATCATGCTTAGTATGTATCTGGAGTTGAAATATATGGTGTGGGTTATTGAGGTTTGTAATTAAGTATTAAATACTTAATTAGGCACTCTTTTAGAAAATTCTGTTTCTATTCACTTCGTATTTATTGTATATCTAACAATTTTGAGAAGCATTGACTAGAAGAATTATATGGTGTTGAATGGAGGTTCAGTGGAGGATTGGATGCAATCATTTGCAAAAAGATAGTGAGTGAATATGATTCTGTACATTAATGTGGGTTTATTCCTTTTGGAAAGTGTTGCATGACCCACATAATACTGCATAGAATATAACTGTGGATAGACTTCACAGTAAATGGGCACTTGGTTCTGTCGTCTGCAACTCTTGTCGGATTGTGGCACAGTGTTTCTTAGAACTGGACCTGAAAATTGCCATGGATCACGATGTATCTACAGTTTATCCCATCATGTCAGGATCACGAACTTGGACTTAATGAATGAGTATGGAGCTGAAGCATGGAAGGCACACAACACTATACTGCAGAAGATGCTGACTCGTGGTCAGGCACAACTGCAAGAGCTAAAGTAGGTGGCCAAGTAGTTATTCTAAACTATTAAAGCATTCCTGTATCATTCTGTAACACATGAAAAAATGCACATAAGATGTAGGAATATGTCTTCACATCATGATAGATAGATTAATTCAATTTTCATTTGTTTGCATTGGTTAAGGTATGTTCCTGTATAGTGATGATTTTTTTTAAATTGGTTTTATTTGTCAGTGTTGAGCAGTTACTGCTGTGCCCATGAAATCTCCCGAAACTGTTATATAAATGTACCTACCCTCATCATCATGCAGATCCTACTTATTACTTTGAATAAAAATATTTGAATCTAGCTCTTTCCTTAACTGTTCTTGTATGATTCTAATAAACTTGGTCTTATTTCCTTCATCATGCTACACCACATACACACTCATTATTTGCTATAAATTCTTTCAAACCTATCTGAACTCATCCCATTTCTTTGTTGGATATTGTTTTCAATTAATAAGAATTGTGAGGCAGGTTGATCCTGCATGGAGTAGTAAGAGAGAGGTGTGGTAGCAAGCATAGATTCCACTTATTGCATATAATTATTTGGTGCCAAGTTTCATGTCATCCAGCTCTTGCTTCAACTCTGTCTATGTTTGCTGAATTGGTTTCAACATTGAAAAGATGAGCAAAGAAAAAAGACTGACTTGGATGGTAGGGGAGAAAGAATACATCCCATGTATTTCCTGTGTGTCGTAGAAGGTGACTAAAAGGGGAGGGAGTTGGGGGCTGGAAATCCTCCCCCCCCGTTTTTAATTTTCCAAAAGATGGGAATGCAGTAAGTTCATGCCACAAACTGCAACCTTGAATATGGGCATGTTGTTGACACTGTGTTACTGGTAATAAGTCACTGAGAATTTGTCATAAAGGATATAATGATCACAATTAGTATTAAAATTGACCATTATTTTAGCTTCATGTTTGGTATTTATCGATAATGCCCTGTTTGGCTTGGTTAAGAAGACCACGACAAATGTTCTTGACTCAAAACCCTTAGCTTGTTGTTTAAGGTTTAGAACAGTCTTACCCATATTTTTACACCCTTTATCTATTTGCACCATTTGCTTTGCCTCTACCTTTCTCCTTTCATCCATTGTTTTACTTGTTCTTTACCCATTTAATTAGATTTTCTTTACCATTCACAGGAAGGAAATACAGGAACTTAACTGGTCCAGGAAAAATATGCAGACCAAAGCTGGTGAAGAACTAAGACATCTTGAGAGCAGTTGGGTGTCACTTGTCTCCCGGAATTATGAGATAGAGCAGGCCTGTGTATTGTTGGAGGCTGAGATAGCCAAGTTAGAACGAGAAAATGAAAGTAAAGATTGAAACTGCTTAACTTCTGACAATTATTATTTATTTCTTTGTATTTACAAAAAAGATCACTTGTTTAGTCAGCATTTGGGGAAAATAACAGATATTTTGTACAGCTTGGGTTCGTATGTATTAGACTGAACTCTGATGTGATATGTATGAACTTTACATCATTTTTGGTCATGTTAATTGGCCATTTATTTTCACATTTTGTAAGTTGTGTAAATAATTGAAGTTAATCTCCAAGTGTAAATAATTGAAGTTAATCTGCCAAGTTCAGCTCATTTTAAAAGTAATATAATAAATTGATTGTCCACTTTGATTAAGAGACTCTTTACTTCTTATTTCATAGTTGACATTTATTTAGCCAGGAAAGGCAAAGTTCATTTAATACCTGAAGTATACATGACAATGCCATATTTAGTAGAAAATCATTTTCAATGGTGAAACGTATATTTTCTCATGTTTAGAGTGGAATACTTCTGCTTCCATGAATTATCAGACATGACTTCCAAAATAACATGATTTGAGTTGACTGGCGTTCACCATTTATGGAGACACTTTTGCCATGACCACCCACATAAGGGAGTTCCTGAAGGGAACATGCATCAGAGATTTTGAGTTTTATTTTGCTGCTAGGTCTTTGAACATGGTATGAAGATGGACTGCATCTCATGTATGGAGCAGGTTATGCATGTATCACCTGGCTGTGATGCTGGAAATTTTTAAAGAAACTTGTGATTTTTTAGGAACATTGATTATGAATGCATATTTTTATACATTAACAACTAGATGTTTTATCATATACAGGAACAAATTTATTAGCTTTTGGTATGGTTTCCATGCAGTCAAAAAATGCATAGATCAACCCCTGGATGTGCTGCCAATTGGATGTTTTAATTCGAATTCCCTCCTCCCCCATTATACATGACATGACAGGTACCAACAATGAAATTTTGCCAGTGAGGTAGGCTATCAAGCAGCAGTTACTACATGTCTTGGTTGTTGAATTATGCCATTTCTCCAAGCGACAGTGTTATAGTCATTCATTTTAGATTTGGCAATGAATCTAACCTTTCTTATGTTTCTGTAGTTACTATGTGCATGTGTATGATTTCTCCCTGCAGTGATAAAGCTTTGTATCTTGGCCCGACATTTGTATATGTTTTCGTAATATTTTTTTACTATGTCCCCATGAATATCTTTAGATTTTGTGTCTACATTGTTGAGAGGCTTTCAGATTTAAAACTTTTATGCTTTCTCTTTATTGCCTAGCATACTTGATGCTGCTTGCTTGTGGTTGTACTGCGAGTGAAAAGCCATCTTTGCAAGGTTGCATCATTGGAGTACAGTTTAGTGAAAGAATTTCTCACAAATGGATCCCATGTTTTCCTTGATTGTGGTGCAGACTTGAAGCTACAGGAACCTCTGGAGAAGGAGTCCTTACATAATCTATATATGTGCTCACCTTTTGTCCCAGGAGTTCCTTTTATCTCTATGAGGCTCCTGCAGCACTCAGGAAAGTAGACACATCCACTGGGTGAGACCACAGTACATGAAGTGTAGTGTTATTTGTATACCTGCATAGAGATTGTGGGAGGGAGGTTGTTAAATGCTTGTCAGGTTGTTTCCATGTTACATTTCTTAGTCCATGACATTCAGGAAAATGTTTGCCAGTGGCCTCCGATATTTTTATTTGCAAGATGTGAAAGCTGCATGTTTATTTTACATTATGTAGGCCTGTAAAAGTCTCTCTGATTAGCCAGCTTCTGAAGGAAAAGAAGGCCTCACACTATGGCCTCAGACAGCCAGAGTGATCAAAGGAGCAGCTGTTTCTGAGGTTGAACTGTGGATATAGCTGAACCTACAAAACTAAAGTAAGCTTTGGTCTGTGCGAATAGTTATAACGAACTGAAGATGGGAGGATGGAGTGAATGATGCTTTGAGCAATTGGGGCCTGAACATGCAAGAGTATGAGAGGCATGCACAAGATAGAGCGAATTGGAGCATTGTTGTATACAAGTGTGGACCCAGGGCAGTTGGAGCTGTCATGGGAAACTGAAATATCTAAATTCAAAAGGCCAGAAAAACAAAAAAACAACAAACATGCAGAACCCTCTGCTCCACTCATTACTCTGAAAACATTCAAGTATTAGAAATATCATGTCCTTGCAGAAAACTTTAAAACACTCACTGGATGAAAATAACGAAGTGTACCTGATTAGCCAGATTCTGAAGGAAATTAAGGCCCAAGGCTATGGTCTCACAGAGCCAGAGATCAAAGGAGCAACTAAATCCAAAGCTAAACTGTGGAGATAGTTGAACCCCCAAAACTAAAGTGAGATATGTATTCAGTAGAGTTGGTGTAAATAGCTATACCAAAATGTTTTTTATTGGTGTAGGAATTCTTTTCATGAGATGACTCCCATACACCTACTGATCTTGACATATATCATCCTATATTAAAACAATTATAAAAAGACATTAGATTGATCATGTATGGACTGGAGAAATAATAAAGCACCCAGGACAGGTGTTATTTCTTTTATTTTACTGTGGGCACGACCGTAATGTGCAATGACAGTAAGAATGTTTCCAGGATTATCTTGAACACCTGTTACTACACCTTATATTCCTATCCAATAAAGTACTGTTGTAGCTGCAAACGAATTTTTGTCTCGGGTTTTCAGGTATACCACTCATTTAACCAACCAAGGAAACCCGTTTGAAAACTGAAATATAGCTAAAGGTTAGTGTTGAGCAGTTGTTAGTAACGTGGTTGCAGAAAACCGTGAGGCAACGTTCAGCCCTTGAGCACGTCCCTTGTTCCTGATGGCGGGACTCCTGATTTGCCTGTATATTCATGTCAAAGGTCACGCCATAACGATATTCAAGGTAATCGAGGGGTCGCATAACTATACATACGGTCTGTGCAAATAAGGGAAAAATCTTAGGCGAAAAGATGCTTCGAATATTGTTGCAGATTTGTTGAAATGAAATTGTCAAATACTTCCGTAATGTATCTACATTAAAGGTCTTTAGTTGAGGGGAATTGTTTTAGTCCCGCTGACGCTGTGTAAAAAACCTTTGTGCCGGCGACAACCAACAACAAATGTTGTCAGCGGCCAGTCGGTGTCTCGTTGAGCACAAGCTAAATATTATTTGTGAAATGGTTCTTGTGAAGTGTATAGACTGCAAAAATAATCCTAGTTGGTGTAACGCTCTTCATCATATGTGTATCTTGTATTACCGAGACCTGAATTCATCTTTCAAGAGTTTCAGTCGGTTTTTTGTACCAATGTTATGTCTTCCATAATGACGGTCTGGTCTTGTTTGCCGCATCCACGTGAACAAAAAGTTTGAGGTATGAGAGATGACCTTCTTAAGTCAATGAGTTATTTGAAAATTGAACATAGGTGAAAATTTTGCCATCAAATTTTGTTTCCAATTCTTGAAAGATGTTGGATTATTCTACATTCTGTAGGCTCATAAGTGTCTAAAAATTTTCTTTCAAAGTCTAAGAAGATTCAGTTGCTACCTATACCCAAGAGATGCTTCAGGTTATGCATGGTCATCTGTGGCGAAGACTGTTGCTACGAACCGGTCAGCAGAAGGTTGCTCACCGCTTGGCCTCCACCGTATATGCACTATCTTCAGGTAAGCTGTCTTTACCCTTGACATCGGCAGCATTAGGACATCCCATAATGGATGTCTTACGTGGGTTAGTATATTTTAAACTAAAGATCTGAAGATTTAGATATTTCATACCTGATTATTATTTCCCAACTTAGTTTTTGATTTTTTAAAGCAATGAATAATGATGGCAGTTGTAGAATTACATCCAGACTTATATTTCAACTTGAATTTGCTTTTGCATGGTATTGGAAGCCAAGTGTCGATGATCAGAAGTTGAGTTGTCTGCTTATGTGGTTGTGAGATGCAAGGAAAGGCTTGAAACAGTGGAAGACAGTGCTACATTTTGTAAGCATGTAGTTGCTTGCACATGTCTCTTGCTTGCCTGAAGTGACAGGTGAGCATATATTTGCTTGCTTGCATTTTAGTCTTGTATGTTATAAGCCAATTATAAAAAGAAAATGAAATGAACTTACCACTCCATTCAATTGTACTTGAGTCCAATATAATATATGATTTACAAATCATTGTAATAACATTTGTATGTCTTTAAGGACTTATTTATGAATTACATTACATTGCTCTCCTGAACAAACTTTGCTCAATTGATTTCTCAGATGAGTTCTTGGTTGCTTTCCTTCATTTTGCTCATGTTCAGCACTGGAAGAGAAGGCACCTGTTAGATTTTATCTGCTAAAGTGCAGAGGGAAGCAGAGATGGAGAAATAGGAAATGGCATTATCTGTTAGACTGCTTGGAGTTTCCTTGCTTAGATAAGCATAAGATTTTTTTTGGATGGGATAGGAAAATGAATTGACGAGAAGCATGTATGTGTATTTAGGAGTTCAACCATATAATTGCTTGTATCATTGCTATAGGGTTCGGAAATTTTTTGAAAATTTGTATCTCTAGAAAAGTAAAGGGCCACAGCACCAAGATACATAACCAGATTTCTTTCGAGTATTGTTAGCACAGATTTATCCCATTTCATCCAGGTCTCAAGATGCATTGGAAACTTCTTTTTTTAAGGAAACTTCCTGCAGTTTTGTAAGCAGTTATGACAAGAGTTGCCCAAGGAAGTTATACTGTTTGGTGTATTAACCACATCCACACTGATGTCTTATATAGTGATTAGTTAACACAAACTCTGAGCAGTCTGTATTGCTTTACATAGGTTTTTGGGCTTTTTATATCAAGATTTAAGCTGCCATGAATTTACAGGAATATATCATTGCCCTTCATACATATGCTGTTAGTCTTCAGAAATGGAAAGTTAGCTTCTTAGACATCATGCTGGGATAATGAAACTGAACTTTTAGTTTAAAGATTTAATTGTTATTATGATGTTATTGATATAGTAACTGCATATCCTCTCATAAGGTGTCAGTTGGGTACTTAATTAGAACCATTTTTCAGGACAAGGTAAATGTGGTGTTGCACTAGTGCGTGTAACAGGCGAGAGAGCTAAAGATGTCTTCTCCAACATGACCCTACCATCAACACTTCCACCACCCCGTGTGGCTGCCCTTAGACGAATAGTTCATCCTGTTACAGGTATGTATTACAAGGTTTTTCTTTCTTTTCTCATTACCATAATCCTTTTATGGGTAGACTTGATTATTTGAACCAAGTTTACTGTTTGGTGAGACAATCTTTCTTTTAAAGTATAGACGGGTTTATTTTGTTGGTTATATGAGGATGAAACATGATTTTTTTTATTTGGTTGTGGTGTTCTGCCCCAAAGGCAATACCCCAGTCTTGTTGTACATGTATTGGACAATGGGAAAAGTATGATGACCTTTTGTTAGAATTCTGTTTATTCATTGAATTTTTAAAAAGCTCCTACCTATCTTTATATTATTAACTGTAACAGTTTTATGATTTTCTTTTAATGTACACCAGTAAGTATAATACGCATGTATTTGTTTGAAGTTGATGATTTCCCAATTTCACCAAAGGGAGTAAAAGGCAAATCAGGACTAAGCTACATTTTGTAATTTTGGAGTTTTAGCTAGTGTAATGCAGCAAAGCATCCCAAATGGATGCCACCAAATATGAAAAATAAAATGTTACATAGGTATCTTGGCTACTTTTTGTTTTTACTTAGGTATCTTGGCTACTTTTTGTTTTTACTAAGTGTGAAACTGCCATTACTTTAGTTTTAAAACTGTCAAATTATGATAAACCATTATTAAGAAATTGTGATGGATGTGGAAAGGGAGCTCTGGTTTCGGTGCATTACACATGACAGCTAAAGACTGAGTGTTGCCTTTGTTGTCTTTTCCTAGCGCTACCTCGCGCTCGTGCAGGGGGGTTGTCATTTCATGTGTGGTGGGGTGGCGATGGGAATGAATAAAGGCAGCAAGTTTTTGTGAAATATTTGTTAATGTAAGAATCTTACTGATAAAACAGCCTTGGAGTATCAGAATTTTATAGATAAAACATTTGAAAATGTCGGAATCTTGGTAATATCAGAATTATATAGCTAAAGCATTTGAAAATGTTAGAATCCTAGTAATGAAACAGGACAGTTATATGAGAATCTTGGGATAAAAGTGTTTTGATGTCATTTCTAGTTTTACCTTGCAAAGATGGTAAACGGCAGACTGACATGAAAAACAATGACCAAAGTCCTTGTTATGCATGTTTGGAATTGGATTTATAAAACCAATTCATAGAGCAGTAAAATGAGAGCACTTACATAGTTACTCTAAATGCAGAAATGTAAAGTGTTTGTTGTACTGTATGCTGATAACATAGGAATTTCTTTTTTTTTTATGTAGATTAGAGTTTTTTAGCAATTGAAGTTCACGTTCACCCCAGGTGTGTGCCAGTCATCATGTATCGTGGGTGTATCTTTGCAGATAAATGTTTAGTTTTGCCATTTCCCTTCTGTCTTTGCAGCTTCATGGAGACATTTGAAACTGAGCTAGTTATGTAGATGAAATATTCCGTGATGTAGAACAGGTTATTTGATAAAGAGATTTATTCCTCCCCCTCCCCATTTTGAAGGATATCATTACTTAACAGTGAGTGATCTTTGGTTTATTCATTGGTTTTTAGGCAGGCCTTTTGTACTTAGCAAGGGGCAGGGGGGCAGATGTGCGTTTTTCTCCACCTTGGCTTGCTTGTCTTATTTTGTTCTTGTTAAAGGCTGTGGTCCAGGCTGTTTGTTATGATGGACTTGAGGATATTACTGGAATTGAGTTATCCTCTTAAGAAAAAATGTCTTTCAAAGTATGATTTCCTTTGATCAGAGTTATTATGTAGCTCACTTCATAGCTTTGAATAAAATCACACGTACTATATATTTTCAGAGAGCTCATTAATATCTGTTGGTTGTTTGTTGCCAATTGTTTGTAGGATGACAATGCACCATTTATATTTTGTGGAAAAAAGTATGATTTTGTAAGCAGATTGATATGCATCTCTTTCTTATATACTCTTATTTGTGCAATTGTATTTTAAGTAAGCTTGTAGAGAAAGGAGACATATCCATGCCACATTTTCCATTTAGGAGAGGGACTGGATCAAGGGTTGGTGTTATGGTTCCCAGGTCCACAGAGCTTTACGGGAGAAGACAGCTGTGAGTTGCATGTGCATGGTGGTCCAGCTGTCATTGCTGCTGTTTTAAGTGCTCTGAGCACACTTCCAGGATATCATCCAGCACAACCAGGTAAGTTAGTCAAGTGTGAAACAATTTAGAATTGGAGATGTTTTGCAGATAGATTGAAATTAATTATATTTATGGTACACCACCTAGGTATGTAACAGTATCACCACCAATGAGTGAGCAACATGACAAATTTTAAGTTTTGGAGATTGGTTTTTTACAGTGTGACACATGCTGAAAGATGTTACTTTGTCTTTAAAAGTTCATGAAAGAAAACTTTCAGGTGACTTTACGAAGAGATCATTTTATAATGGAAAGCTGGATCTTACTTCTGTGGAAGGACTTGGAGATCTCATCCATGCTGAAACAGAAGCCCAGCGTAAACAGGCACTACGACAAATGGAAGGTGCATTAGCTCAGCTTTACAATCGTTGGAGACAGACACTACTATACTGTCGAGCTAGCCTTGAGGCCTATATTGATTTTAGCGAAGATGAAAATATAGAGGTAAGGCTTTATTCTAAATTATAGCTTGTCATGTGTTTTGCTATTCAAGATTTTATTATGAGGCCTTTAAGATAATTTGTAGATTCTCTCAATTGAAGTAAACACTTCACCATATGCCTCACCTTTTGAAAAATGAGCCCTCATGGCAAATAATTGTTTCTGCTACATATTATGAAAATTAGTCATGGGTAGGTAGTTAACTGATTTCGGATCCAGAGTATTGCGTAAACTAACAGTCAACTGAACGAGCATAACAGATATTAGAACCATCTTGGTAGAGAAAATGGCTCCTTAATATGTGCATGCCAGTCTTGTTAGAGAAGTCTTCATCTTTGTTTGGTTTCTTCCTATCAGTGCTACACCAAGCTCCCTTTCTCACTACCTGACAAATGGAAGGGTGTTTCATGTTATGCAGTCCAAGATGCAGGCACTCATCTCTTATATATGGATCAGTATGTTCATAATTCTTTGTTTGGATTATATTTTGTTTAAGTTTGCATTTTCAAAAGGCACAAAGATGAAACAATTCAAAAAGATCATTTCTGAACTAGAGCTTTCAGGGTGTCACATATTACACAGTCCAGGATGCAGGCACTCATCTCTTACATATGGATCAACATGTTCATAATTCTTTGTGTTTGGACTACATTTTGTTTAAGTCTACATATTTTAAAGGCACAAAGGTGAAATAATTCAAAAAGATAATTTCTGAACTAGAGTTTTCAATCATCTTTTCATATTGTATGCAAGTCAGGCTTCATAGCATCAGGTAGATCCTGATTGTGATTGGCTTTTGTTGATATTATAGTCCTGAATGTCACTTTT
>JAUUDZ010285093.1:0-16655 GCA_032361705.1 Panulirus versicolor | reverse complement strand
ATATGAAATCGTGGATACAATTGTAACCAGTATTTATGTACAAGTCAAGAGCAGGAGAAGGAGGGGTTACAAATTAGTCGGTGTGGCGGGCACAAGTGTGGGCAAACCGTAGGTTGGACTTGTATCTCGGTTCTCACCTGATCCCCGAATCCCGCTGCATTCTGCCTGTCCCACCTGAAGCACTCGCAAACAATTCTAAGACGCCATACAAGATGTAGGCACAGTGTTCACACTGTAAAACTCGTACAGCATCCTCACACAATCGATGTTAGCGTCAGTCATGTAGTGAGGTGGTGGGCCGCCAGGGAGCAGCATGTCCCGGGTGTTGCCTTCACACCCGAGTTGCCGCTTGCTCTCTTGTGGCTGACTATTGTACACAACTTCAAATTCCTTTCCTTACGTTTTTGACCTCTGCTAGAGTCACACTCGCACACATATATCTTTCATCACCTACTCCGTGACCCCTTCCTCCATTATAAATGAATAGGTAGATAGATAGAGAAAAATTGGGACTCAACAATTTTTCCAAGAGAACTTTAAGAAAAGAGTAGATTTTCATTTCCTTCAAGGTGGCATAATACAGGATGAAAAGATATGGGAATAATCATATGATCAAAGTAAGTGAATACAGGCGACAGTACATAGATGACGATATCCCCGTGTAATGTAATGTAGATACATGTGCTATAATGTGTCATTATTATATTTGTGTTACTGGGAGAGAGATTTATACTCGTGTTGCCCCGTCTCTTTGTATCGTATGCACACACACACACACACACACACACACATCCCAGCCTAATCCGGATACACATTTATCAAGCAGCCCCTTATGAGAGGATGTTCGGTAGGGTGTAGGACTCCTGTTAAGCCCAGGATTCGAACACATGTAGATGTGACGATGGCTAGCTGCTACACCACGGAGGCCCTTGCTAGCACGGTATATTCCACACGTATTAATCACGATGCCCAGCCTCCTCAGTTCCAGGCGAAGACTAAGTAGATGTTGTGGTGCGTAAGTTGGCGGTTTCAGGGAGGCTGGCCAGGCCTGTCAGTTGGCGGTTTCAGGGAGGTGGCCAGGCCTGTAAGTTGCCGGTTTCAGGCAGGCTGGCCAAGCCTGTCAGTTGGCGGTTTTAGGAAGGCTGGCCAGGTCTGTTAGTTGCTGGTTTGAGGGAGGTTGGCCCGGCCAACTAGCTAGCTCCAGCTCCAGGGAAGCAGGCCAGGCCTGTCAGTTGCCGGTTCCAGGGAGGCTGGTTAGGCTGGTCAGTTACCGGTTCCAGGGAGGCTAGCCAGGCCTGCCAGTTACCGGTTTCAAGGAGGATGGCCAGGCCTGTCACTTCCCCGTTTCAGGGAGGGTGGGTAGATATGTCGGTTGCCGGTTCCGGAAAGGCTGGCCAGGCCTGTTAGTTGTCGTTTCCAGAGAGGCAGGCCAAGTCTGTAAGTTGACTGTTCTAGGGGGACAGGACAGATCTGTCAGTTTCAGCCTCCAGGGACACTGGCCAGTACTGTTATTTGCCGGTTCTAGACAGACTGGCTAGGCCTATCAGTTACCGGTTCCAAGGAGTCAGTCAAGGTCCGTCAGTTGCCGGTTCAGTAGAGGCAGGCCAAGCCTGTCAGTTGCTCGTCCCAGGAGGCTTGTCAAACCTGTCAGTTGCTGGTTTTAAGGAGACAGGCCAAGCCTGTCAGATGGCAGCTCCAGGAAGGCTTGGAAGACCTCTCACTTAAATGCGCCAGTGAGGCACACCAGACGTGTTAGTTAACGGTTCTAGGGACGCAGGCCAGGCCAGGCCAGGCCAGGCCCGTCAGTTGTCAGTTTCAGAGAGGATGGCCAGGCCTGTCACTTGCCGGTTCCAGGGAGGTAGGCAAGGTCTGTCAGTTGCTGGTTCAATAGACGCAGGCCAAGCCTGTCGGTTGCCCGTCCCAGGGAGGCTTGCCAGACCTGTCAGTCGCTGGTTCTAGGGAGACAGGCCAAGCCTGTCAGGGGCCAGCTCCAGGGAGACTGGCAAGACCTGTAAGTTAAATGTACTAGTGAGGCACACCAGACGTGTTCGTTAATGGTTCCAGGGAGGCAAGCCAGTCCTGTGAGTTACCACTTCAAGGGAGGCGAGACAGGTCTGTCAGTCATCGGTTCCAGGGAAGCTGACCAGGCCTGTCAGTTGCCAGTCACAGAGAAGCTAGCCAGGCTTGTCAGTTCTCAGTTTTTAGGGAGGTTGGTCAGGCCTGTCAGTTGCCAGTTCCAGGAAGGCGGGTCATGGTTATTAGTAGTCGATTCCAGGGAGGCAGGCCAGGTCTTATACTTTGTCGGTAGCCAATTGCAGGGAAGCTGGCCAGTCCTATCAACTGTCGGTTCTAGGAAGGCAGGCGAGAAGTTTCAGTTACCGGTTCCAGGGAGGCAGGCCAGGCCTGTTAATTGCCTGTTCCAGGTAGGCAGGCAGGACAGGTCTTCCATTGCCGGTTCCAGGCAGACAGGCCTGGTCTGTCCGTTGCCGGTTCCAGGAAGACTGGCCAGATCTGTCACTTGCCGGTTCCAGGAAGGCAGTTCAGGCTTGTCACTTCCCGGTTCCAGAGCGGCTTGCCAGATCTATCAGTTTCCGGTTCCAGGGGGATAGACATGCCTGTCCGGTTCTAAGGAGTCAGGAAAGACCTGTCAGTTGCCGGTTTCAGGGAGGCAGGCCAGGCCTGTCTATTGCCGGCTCCAGGGAGACAGGCCATTCCTCTCAGTTACCGGTTCCTGGGATGCTGATCAGGCCTGACAGTTGCCCGTGCTGGGTAGGTTTGGCCAGGCCTGTCAGTTACCGGTTCAAGGCAGGTTGGCCAGGCCTCCCAGTTCCCATTCCGGACAAACTGGCCAGGCTTGTCAGTTGCCAGTCCCAGGAATGCAGGCCAGGCCTATCAGTTGCCGGGTCCCGGGAGGCAGGGCAGCCCCTTCATTTGGTCGTTGCAGGCAGGCTAGGCCTCTTAGTTGCCATATCCAGGGAGGCAGGCCAAGCCTGTAAGTTGTCCGTTCTAGGCAGGCTGGCTACTCATGTTAACGGGTTTAGGCAGGCTGGCCAGGTATTCTGTTCCAGGAAGGTAGGCCAGGCTTGTCAGATGCTGTTTCCAAAGAGGCATGCCAAGCCTGTCAGTTACCGGTCCTAAAAAGGCTATGCAGGTCTGTCAGTTGCCGGTTCCAGAGAGGTTAACCAGGCCTGTCAGTTACCGGTTCTAGGCGAGGTGGCTAAGCCCGTCAGTTACTGGATCTAGGCACGCTGACCAGGCCTGTCAGCTGCCGATTTCAGAGGCTGATCAGGCCTGTCAATTGCCCGGTCAACGGAGTTGGCCAGACCTGTCAGTAGCCTATTCCAGGGAGGATGGCCCGGCCTGTCAGTTGCCGGTTCCAAGCAGGCTAGCCAGACATGTAAGTGTCCTATCCCAGAGAGGCAGTCTAGGGCTGTCAGTAGCCTGTTCTAGGGAGGAAAGCCAGCAATGTTAGTTGCCCATTCCAGGCGGGCTGACCTGAGCTATCACTCTCCGGTTTCAAGGAGGCAGGCCAGGCCTGTCAGTCCTGTTCCAGGTAGGCTGGACAGCATTGTCAGTTGTCAGTTCCAGTGAAGTTGGCTTGGCCTATCAGTTACTGGTCGCAGGAGGCAGGTCAAACGTGCCAGTTGCCGGTTACAAGGAGGTTGTCCAGGGCTGTCATTCACCTGTCCCAGGGAAGCTGGAAGGCCTGTCAGTTTCCGGTCCTAAGGAGGCCGGCCAGGTTTGTCAGTTACCGGTTCCAAGCAAGCTGGCAAAGCCTGTCAGCTGCCAGTCCCAGGAAGGCTGGCCAGACCTGTCAGTTTCCGGCTCCAGAGAGGCTAGCCTGGCCTGTCTGTTGCTGGTTCCAGGCAAGCTGGCCAGACGGCCCGTCGTCAGTCCCAGGGAGGCTGGCCTGACCTGTCAGTTATCAGTCCCAGGGAGGCTGGCCAGACCTTTCGGTTGCCTGTCTTAGGGAGGCTTGCCAGACTTGTCGGTTGCCCGTCGCAGGGAGGCTGGCCAGGCCTGTCTGTTGCCCGTACCGGGTAGGCTGGCCAGGTTTGTCACTTGCTGTTGCAGAGAGACTGGCTAGTTCCTGTCAGTTGCTGGTTCCAGGTACGCAGGCCAGGCCTGTCAGTCGCCTTTTCCAGTGAGCCTGTCAGAAGCCCGTTCCAGGGAGGCGGGCCAGATGTGTCAGTTGCCGAATCCAGAGAGGCGGTCCAGACAGGTCAGTTGCCAGTTTCAGAGAGGGAGGCCAGGCCTTTTAGTTGCTGGTTCCAGGGAGGCAAGCTAGGCCCTTTAGTTGCTGGTTCTAGACAGGCTGGCCAGGCCTGTCGGTTGCCAATTCCTATAGGGCAGGTCAGTCCTGTCAGTTGCCGGTTCCAGGGAGGTAGACCAGGCCCTTCATTTGCTCGTTCCAGGGAGGCTGACCAGGCATATCAGTTGCCGTATCCAGGAAGGCAGCCCACGCCTGTCAGTTGTCGTTCCAGGCAGGCTGGCCAGGCCTCCCAGTTGCCAGTTCCAGGCAAGCTGGCCAAGCTTGTCAGTTTTCAGTTACTGGGAGGAAGGCCAAGCCTATCAGGTGCTGGTTCCAAAGAGGCAGGCCAGGCGTGTTAGTTGCGGGTTCCAGGGATGCATGTAAGACTTGGAAGTTTCGGTTCCAGGGAGGCAGGCCAAGCCAGTCAGTTACCTGTCTCAAGCAGGCTAGCCAGGCCTATCAGTTGCCGATTCCAGGGAGGCAGGCCAGACCTGTCAGTTACCGTTCCCAGGCAGGCTATCCAGGCGTGTCAGTTGCTGATTCCAGGCAGGCTAGCTGGGCCTGTCAGCTTCAGACAGGCAGGCCATGCCTCCCAGTTGCCGGTCCTGGGCAGGCTTGCCAGGCCTTTCGGTTGCCGGTTCCAAGGAGGTATGTCAGGTTTTACGGTTATCGGTTCCAGAGAGGCAGACCAGGTCTGTCATTTGCCAGTTCCAAGCAGGCTGGCCATACCTGTCAGTTGCTGGTTCCAGGAAGGCTGGCCCGATTTGTCAGTTGCCGGTTCCAGGTAGGTTGTCTAGGACTGTCAGTGTCTAGTAATAGGGAGGCTAACCAGGCCTGTCAGTTGCCGGTCTGAGGAAGTCAGGTCAGACATGTCAGTTGCCGATTACAGGGAGGCTGTCCAGGCTTTTCAGGTCCCGGGCAAGCTAGCCAGGCCTGTCAGTTACCGGTCACAGGGAGGCTAGCCATACCTGTCAGTTGCCGGTCCCAGGGAGGCTAGCTAGGCCTGTCAGGCTGGCCAGGCCGGTTAGTTGCCGGTTCCTGGCAGGCTGGCTATGCCTGTCAAGTGCCGTTTCCATTCACTCTGACCAGGCCTGTCAGTTGTCGGTTCCCGGGAGACTGGGCAGGCCTTTCAGTTGTCGGTTCCAGGGAGACTGGCCAGGCCTGTCAGTTGCCGGTCCCAGGTGGGCTGGCCAGACCTGTCAGTTGCCGGTTCCGGGGGGCTGGCCAGGCCTGTCTGTTGTTGATTCCAGCACGTTGGCCAGGCCTGTCGGTTGCCGGCTCCAGGCAGGCTGGCCAGGCTTGTCAAGCGCCAGATCCAGGGATACTGGTCTGGCCTGTCAGTTGTCGGTTCCATTTATACTGACCAGGCCTGTCAAGTGCCGGTTCTGGGCAAGCTGGCCACTCCTGTCAGATTCCGGTTTCAGGCAGGCTGGCTATATTTGTCACTTGCTGGTTCCGGCCAGCCTGGCCAGGCCTGTCAATTACCGGTTCCAGACAGGCTGAACAGACTTATCAAGTGCCGGTTCCAGTTAAAATGACTAGGCCTTTCAGGTACCAGTTCTTGGGTAGGCTTGTCAGGACTGTCCGGTGCCGGTTCCAGGCATGTTGACGAGGCCTGTCAGGTGCCGATTCTGGGCAGGCTGGTCAGGCCTATCAGGTGCCGGTACCACGCAGGCTGACCAAGCCTGTCAGTTGCCAAATCCACGTAGGCTTGTCAGGCCTGTCAGGTGCTGTTTCCAGGAAGGCTGGCTTGGCTTGTCAGGTGCCGGTTCCAGCCAGGTTGGCCAGGCTTGCGAATTGCCGGTTCCGGGCAGGCTGGCCAGGCCTGTCGGTTGCTGGTTCCACGCGAGTTCGCCATTCCTATTAGGTGCCGGTTCCAGGTAGGGTGGCTAGGCCTATCAGATGCTGGTTCTAGGCAAGCTGACCAGGCCTTTCAGGTGCCGATTCCAGGCAGGTTGTCTACTCCTGTCAGGTGCCGATTCCAAGCAGGCTGACTAGCCTTGTCAGTTTTTGGTCCCAGGCAGGCTGACCAAGCCTGTCAGTTGCTTGTTCAAGGCACGCGGGCCAGACCTGTCAATTGCTAGTTCCAGGTAGGCAGACCAGGCCTGTCAGTTGCCGGTTCCGTTTATGCTGACCAGGTCTCTCAATTGCCGGTTCCACGTAGGCTGGCCACGCCTGTCAGGTGCCGGTTCCAGGCAGGTTGGCTAGGCCTGTCAGTTGCCGGTTACAGGCAGGCTGGCCAGACCTGTCAGGCGCCAGCTCTAGGCATGCTGGCCAGGTCTGTCAGGTGCCGGTTCCATGCAGGCTGACCAGGCCTGTCAGTTGTCAGTTCCACGCAGGTTCACTATTCCTGTCAGGTGCCGGTTCCAGGCAGGCTGGCCAAGCCTGTCAGGCGTCTATTCTTGGCAGGCTGGCTAGGCCTGTCAGGTGTCGATTCCAGGCAGGCTGGCCAGGCCTATCAATTGCCGGTTCCACGTAGGTTGACTATTCCTGCCAGGTACCGGTTCCGGGCAGGCTGGCTAGGCTTGTCAGTTCTAGGTAGCAGGTAGGTTAGCCAAGCCTGTCAGTTGCCTGTTCCAGGCATACAGTCCAGACCTGTCAATTGCTTGTTCCAGGTAGGCTGACCAAGCCTCTCAGTTACCGGTTCCACGCAGGCTGTCCGTGAACGTCAGTTGTGGCTTCAGGGAAGCTGGCCAAGTCTGTCAGTTGCCGGATCCACGCAGGATTCCAGACTGCTGGCTACGCCTCTCAGGTGCCGGTTTCAGGCAAGCTGGCTAGGCCTGTGGATTGGTGGCTCTGGGCAGGATTGCCAGGCTATCAGGTGCCGGTTCCAAGCAGGCTGGCCATGTACGTCAGGTGCCACTTTCTGGCATGATGGCCAGACCTGTAAGTTGCTTGTTCGAGGAGGTTGACCAGGCCTATCAGGTGCCGGTTCAAGGCAGACTGACTATTCTATTCAGTTGCCGGTTCCTGGTAGGCTGACCAGGCCTGTCAGGCGCCAGCTCCAGGCATGCCGTCCGGTCTGTCAGTTGCCTGTCATTTATACCGACTAGCCTGTCAAGTGCCGGTTCCGGTTAGGCTGGCTACTTCCGTCAGGTGCCGGTTCCAGGCAAGCTCACCAGACCTGTTAATTTCCGGTCCTAGGAAGGCTGTCCAGGCCTGTCAGGTGCCGATTCCAGGCAGGCTGGCTAGGCCTGTCAGGCGCTAGCTCCAGGCATTTTGGCCAGGCCTGTCAGCTGCCGGTTCCACGCAGGCTTGCCAGGCCTGTCAGTTGCCGATTCCAGGCAGGCTGGCCAGGCCTGTCAGTTGCTGGTTCCATTTAAACTGACCAGGCCTTTTAAATGCCGGTTACGACCAGGCTGGCCACTCCTGTCCGGTGCCGGTTCTAGGCAGGCTGGCCAGGCCTGCCAATTGCCGGTTCCGGGGAGGCTGGCCAGGCCTCTCAGGTGTCGGTTTCAGGCAGACTGGCTAGGCCTTTCAGGTGCCGGTATCAGGCATGCTGGCTAGGCCTGTCTGTTGCCGATATCAAGAAATGCTAGCCAGACCTGTCAATTGCCGTTTCCAGGCAGGTTGAACAGGCCTGTCTATTGCCGGTTTCGGGCAAGCTTGCTAGTCTTGTCAATTGCCGGTTCCAGCCAGGTTGGATAAACTTGTCAGGTGCTGGTCTAGGCAGGCTGACCAGGCCTGTCAGTTTCCGGTTCCATGCAGGCTAACCAAGCCTTTCAGGTGCCGGTTCTGGGCATGCTGACCAGGCCTGTCAGTTGTCATTCCTGGCAGGCTAATCAAGCCTGTCAGGTGCTTGTTCCAGGCAGACTGGCCAGCCCTTTCAATTGCCGGTTCCCGGCAGGCTGGCCAGGCCTGTCAAGTGAAGGTTCCTTGCAGACTGGCCGGCCCTGTCAATTGCCGGTTCCATGCAGACTGATATAGCCTGACACGTGGCAGTTCCAATCAGGCTGGCCAGGCCTGTCACTTGCCCATTCCAGGCAGGCTGACCAGTCCTGTTTGGTGCCTGTTCCAGGCAAGCTGGCTATACCTGTCTGGTGCCTGTTCCATCCACGCTAACTAGGCCTGTCAGTTGCCGTTTCCAGGCAGGCTGGCCAGGCCAGAAAGTGCTTTTTCCAGGCAGGCTGGACAGACCTGTCAATTTCCGGTTCCGGGGATGCTAACCAGGCCTGCCAGGTGCTGATTCCATTCAGGCTGGCGGTGTCTGTCAGGTCCCGGTTCCATTCACGCTGACCGAGCGTGTCAGTTGCTGGTTCCAGGCAAGTTGACCTATCCAGTCAGGTGCTGGTTCTGGGCAGACTGATCAGGCCTGTCAGGTGCCGTTTCCGGACAGGCTGACCAAGCCTAACAATTGCCGGTTCCACTTAGGCTTGCCAGGCCTCTCAGATTCTGGTTCCAGGCAGCCTGGCCAGCCCTGTCACGTGCCGGTTCCAGGCAGGCTGACCAGGCCAGTCAGGTGCCGGTTCTGGGCAGGCTGGTCAGGCTTGTCAGCCCTGTTCCAGATACGCTGACCAGACCTGTCAGTTGCTGGTTCCAAACATGCTGGCCAAGCCTGTCATTTGCCGGTTCTTGGCAGGCTAACCAGGCCAGTCAGGTACCTATTCCAGGCAGATTGAGCAACCCTGTCAATTGCTGGTTCCAGGCTGGCTGATCAGACCTGACAGGTGCAGGTTCCAGGCAGACTGACCGGCTCTGTCAGTTGCCGGTTCCGGGCAGACTGATCTGGCCTGACAGGTGGCCGCTCAAATCAGGCTTGCCCAAGCCTGTCACTTGCCGATTCCAGGCAGGCTGACCAGTCCTATCGGATTCCGATTTCAGGCAAGCTCACCAGGCCTGTCATTTGCCGGTTCCATGCACGATAGCCAGGCCTGTCATTTGCCTATTCAAAGCAGACTGGCCAGGCATGTCAATTGCCGGTTGCACGCAGGCTGACTAGGCCTGTCAGCTTTCAATCCCAAGCAGGCTAGCCAGGCCTTTTAGGTGCTGGTGCCAGGCTGGCTTGCCAATCGTGTCAGATGCTGGTTCCAGTTAGGCTGACTAGGTCTGTCAGTTTCCGGCTCCAGGCAGGCTGTCCACTCCTGTCAGGTGCCACTTTCAGGCAGGCTGGTCAGACACGTCAGTTAAGGTAGGCTGACCAAGCCTGTCAGGTGCCAGTTGCAGGCAGACTGGCCAGGCCTGTCATTTGCCGGGCCCAGACAGGCTGGCCAAGCCTGTCAGTTGCCAGTTCCAGGCAGGCTAGCAAGGCGCGTCAGTGTCCGGTTCCGGCCAGGTTGGCCAATCCTGTCAGGTGCCGTTTTTAGACAGGCTGTCCAGAACTGTTAGTTTTTGGTTCCAGTTAGGCTGACTAAGCCTGTCAGGTGGTTCCAGGCAGGCTCCCTATTCCTGTCAGGTGTCGGTCCTAGTCAGGTTGACCAGGTCTGTCAGTTGCCGGTACCAGACAGGCTGACCAGGACTGTAAGGTGCCAGTTCCAGGCAGATTGGCCAGGACTGTCAGTTGCCGGTCCCAGAAAGACTGGCCAGGCCTGTCATGTGCCGGTTCTAGGCAGGCTGACTAGGCAAGTCAGTTGCCGGCTACAAGAAAGCTCACCAGGCCTATCAGTTGCCGGTTCCGAGCATACTGGCCGGGCCTATCAGTTGCCGGTTCCAGGCAGGCTGGCCCAGCCTTTCAAGTGCCAGTTCCAGGCAGGATGATTAGGCCTGTCAGTTTCCGGTTCCAGTTATAATGACCAGGCCTGTCAGGTGCCGGTTCCGACCACGCTGGCCACTCCTGTCAGATGCTGGTTCCAGGCATTCTGGCCAGGCCTGTCAGTTGCCGGTTCCAGGCAGAGTACCCAGATTTGTCAGTTCCAAGTAAGCTGGCCAGGCTTACCAATTGCCGGTTCCAGGCAAGCTGGCCAGGCGCGTCAGTGTCCAGTTACGGGGAGGCTATCCACTCCTGTCAGGTGCCACTTTCTGGAAGGTTGGCCGGACCTGTCAGTTGCTGGTTCCAGTTACATTGACCAGGCCTGTCAGTTGCCCTCTCCAGGCAGGTTGGTCACGCCTGTCAGTTGCCGGTTCCAAGTAGGCTCACTACTCCTGTCAGGTGCTGGTCCCGGACAGGTTGACCAGGCCTGTCGTATGCCAGCACCAGGCAGGCTGACCAGGCCTGTCAGATGCCGGTCCCAGGCATGATGACCAGGCCTGCCGTTTGCCGGTTCCAGGCAGGCATGCCAAACCTCTCAGTTTCTGGTTCCATTTATTCTGATCAGGCTTTTCAGTCACCGGTCCCAGGCAGGCTGGCCAGGCCTGTCAGGTACCAGTCCAAGGCAGGTTGACCAGGTCTGTCAGTTGCCGGGACCACGCAGGCTGACCGCGCGGGCCAGGTGCCTGTCCGAGGTAGGCTGACCAAGTCTGTCAAGTGCCGCTTCCAGGCAGACTGGCCAGGTCTATCAGTTGCCTGTTTTGGGCAGGCTGGCCCGGCCTGTCAGGTGCCGCTTCCAGGCAGGCTGGCCAGACCTGTTAGGTGCCGGTTTCAAGCAGGATGACCAAGCTTGTTAGTTGCCGGTACCAGGCATGCTGAACAGGCCCGTCAAGTGACGGTTCCGAGATGCTGGCCTGTCTGTTGCCGGTTTCAGGCAGGCTGGCCCGGATTGTCAAGTGCCAGATCCAGGCAGGCTGGTCAGACTTGTCAGTTCCTGGTTCCAGGTAGGCTGGCCAGGCCTGTCAGATGCTGGTCCCAGGAAGGCTCACCAGGCCTATCAGGTGCCAATTCCAGGCATGATGACCAGGCCCACCACTTGCCAGTTCCAGGCAGGCTGACCAGGCCTCTCAGGTGCTGGTCCCAGTCAGGCTGACCTGGATTATCAGATGCCAGTTCCAAGCATGATGACCAAGCCTGTTAGTTGCCGGTTTTAGGCAGGTTGACCAAACACGTCAATTTCAGGTTCTGAGCAGGCTGGCCAGGCCTGTCAGTTGCCGGCTCCATACAGGCTGGCCAGGCATGTCAGGTGCCGGTTCCAGGCAGGCTGGCCAGGCATGTCAGGTGCCGGTTCCAGGCAGGCTGGCCAGGCCTGTCAGTTGCCGATTACACGCAAGCTGACTAAGTCTATCAGTTTTCGGTTCCAGACACGCTAGCCAGGCCTGTCAGTTCCTGGTTCCAGGTAGGCTGCACAGACTTGTCAGTTGCTGGTTCCAGTTAGGCTGACCAGGCCTGTCTGTTGTCGGTTCCAGACAGGCTGGCCAATGCAAGTAAGTTGCTTGTTCCGGCCAGACTGGCCACTCCTGTCAGGTGTCACTTTCAAGCAGGCTGGCCAGACGTGTCAGTTGCTGGCGCCAGGTAGACTTACCAGACCTTTCTCGTGCCGGTTCCAGGCAGGCGCCCTGTCCTCATTAGGTGTCAGTCCCAGGCAGGCTCCCTATCCCTGTCATGTGCCGGTCCCAGACAGGTAGACCAGGCCTGTCAGTTGTCGGTACCAGGCAGGCTGACCAAGCGTGTGAGTTGCCGGCTCCAGGCAGGCTGACCAGGCCTGTTAGGTGCCAGTTCCAGGCAGGCTGGAAAGATTTGTCAGGTGCCGGTTTCGGGCAGGCTGGTCAGGCTTTTCAATTGCCGGTTCCAGGCAGTCTGGCCAGGCCTGTCTGGCGATGGTCCAGCCAGACTGACCAGTCCTGTCAGGTGCCGATTCCAAGCAAACTCAGCAGGCTTGTTATTACCCGGTTCCATACAGGTTGGCCATGCCTGTCGGTTGCCAGTTTCAGCAAGGCTGCCTAGGCATGTCAATTGCAGGTTTCACGCAGGCTGACTAGGCCTGTCAGTTTTCGGTCCCAGGCAGGCTAGTCAAGCCTGTCAGTTCTTAGTTCCAAGCAGGTTGGCCAAAGCTGTCAGTACTGGTTCCGATTAGGCTGACTAGGGCTGTCAGATACTGGTTCCATATAGGCTGACCAGGCCTATCAGGTGTCTGTTCCAGGTAGGCTCACAATTCCGGTCAGGTGTTGGTCCCAGGCAGGCTGGCCAGGCCTGTCAGTTGTCGGTCCTAGGAGGCTGACCAGGCCTGTCAGTTGCCCGTTCCAGTCAGGCTGATCAGGCCTGTCAGGTGCCAGTTCCAGACAAGCTCACCAGGCCTGTCATTTGCCGGTTACATACAGGCTGGCCAGGCCTGTCAATTTTCAGTCCCACGTAGGGTAGACAGGTGTGTCAGTTGCTATTTTAAGTTAGAGTGAACAGGTCTGTCAGTTGCTGGTTTCCGCTATACTGACCAGGTATGTCGGTTGCCGGTTCCAGTTATATCGACCACGTAAGTCAGGTGCCGGTTCCGGCCAGGCTGGCCCCTCCTGTAAGGTGCCAGTTCCAGGCAGTCTGGCCAGGCCTGCCAATTGCCATTCCTTGCAGATGCTGCTTTCAGGCAGGCTGGCCAGACCTGTCAGATCCTGGTTCCAAGTAGGCTGACCAGGCCTATCTGGTGCCGGTTCCAGTTATCTGACCAGGCCTGTGAGGTACCGGTTCCGGCCAGGCTGGCCACTCCTGTCAGATGTCAGTTCCAGGCAATCAGGCCAGGCCTGGCAGTTGCCGGGACCAGGCACACTGACCAAGCATGTGAAGTCCCGAACCGAGACAGGCTGACCAGGCCTGCCTGGTACCAGTTCCAGGCAGGCTGGCCACGTGTGTCTGTGACTGGATCGAGGAAGGCTGGCCAGGCCTGCCAGTTGCCGGTACCAGGCAAGATGGCCAGATCTGTCAGTTGTAGGTTCCGGGCAGACTGACCAAGCCTCTCAGGTGCCGGTTCCAGGCAGGCTAGCCAAGCCTGTCAATTACCGGTTGCGGACACGCAGGCCAGGCCTGTCAATTGCCGGTACCAGGCAGGCTGACCGGTCCTGTCAGGTGCCGCTTCTAGATGGCAACGCCTGTCAGTTACCGGTTCCAGGCAATCTGGCTCGTCTTTCGGGCACCAGTTCCAGGCAGGCTGACCAGGCCTGTTATTTGTCCGTTACATGCAGGCTGGCCAGGCGTGTCAGAAGCCGGTCCCAGGCAGGCTGGCCAGGCCTATCAGGTGCCAGTCCTAAGCAGGCTGATCAGGCCTGCCACTTGCCGATTCCAGGCAGGCTGGCCAGGCCTCGCAGGTGCCGGTTCCAAGCAGGCTGGCCAGGCCTGTCAGGTGCCGCCGGTTCCAGGCAAGCTCACCAGGCCTGTCAGGTGGCGGCTCCATGTAGGCTGGCCAGGCGTGTCACTTGCCGGTCCCAGGTAGGCTGGCCAGGCGTGTAAGATGCCGGTACTTGGCAGGCTGACCAGGTCTGTCAGGTGCCTGTCCGAGGCAAACTGGCCAGGCTTGTCAGTTGCAGGTTTCAGGCAGGCTGGCCCGGCCTGTCAGATGCTATTTCCAGGCATGCTGATCAGGCCTGTCAGTTGGTGGTTCCACTTAGATGACCAGGTCTGTCAGTTGCCGGTTCCGGCGAGGCTGGCCACTCCTGTCAGTTGTCGCTTTTAGGAAGGTTGGCTAGACCTGTTAGTTCCTGGATCCAGGTAGGCTTACCAACCAGGCCTGTCAAGTGCAGCTTCCAGGCAGGCTCCCTATTCCTGTCAGGTGCCAGTGTGGCGGGAGTGTGGTGGGAGTGTGGCGGGAGTGGTGGTGGTGGTCGTTACTACACTATGAGTCACATATTAGCTCGGGGTCGTCGTGAGTGATTCATACAAATATCGAGCTTGGCATTTGTCGATAGAATTTCTGGGAACTTTATATATTACTTTGCCTTGGAGGTGAGCTTTGAAATAGATAACCAAATATACCCGCCGTCATCATAAATGGTCAATAATGACTAGGTAAATAACACAATTTTGGCCATTATCTGGCCACCCGACATTTCTACAGATTATCAAATTTACCTTGAGCCATACTAGTGCATAATCTCTTCTTAAAACCCGTATATCTTTAAAATCATCAGATGAAATCTTATAGATCATGTTTGGGAGGCAAACATACTGAAGCAAAGATTTTCAAGCTCTTGGGTTTGCCAAAAGCTAGCGAGGACAACAGCTTATATTTCCACACGACACAGTGGACAGGATGCAGTAACTTGTTACTATCTTGAACGAAACAAGTATCACCACAACATAGCATCTGCAACTCCATTATAAAGATGACCTACTCATCACAGAATGTCGGTGCTGAACTCATCCCTTCTCTTATCCTGACAACACTACACTATGCACATCACCATCGTGCTGTAAATATCAAAATTTTGTAACAGGCTGCAAATTGTGAAACATTACATGAGACAGTTAATATGCTGCAAAATGATATTCCTTTTTCATATTCATTATATTTAGAAATGTATGACAGCTTTCTGGGTAATCATACTGAGAACAAGATGCATAAGTACCTATTCAAATGCGTCCTTTACCCACTACGAAGGTCGTAAGAGCCTCACCACACGACATACCTAGCAGATGTAAAGGTCACCTTTGAGTTGGTGACATTTGTTTCAGTGGATGGAGGGAAGGACATGACCAATGTGTGTGTGTGTGTGTGTTGTGTGTGTGTGTGTGTGTGTGTGTGTGTGTGTGTGTGTGTGCGCGCGCGCTAACTGAAGGGGGCTGGGAGGCCTTGCATTTTCATGGAATATTTCAGACCTTTAGTACAAGCTGCTAATAGCACCCTACTTTGCAATTAACATCATTCTCGGCATTTTTCCTCAGTCCTACTTATTTCTATATCTGCTTAACAAGATACTGTGTTGTATGTACATGTCACTTGACAACGTACCCCTCCCTCACCCCTCTCTATTATTCCCTACTTACTCTGTCACCTTCTCACCCACTCACACGCCGGCCCCGGTCGTCTCCAGCTCCCCCACCCCAGGTCACTAATCAAAGCTTCGAATTGGCAAGTCGATAATCCCAGGGCTCACACCTAACAGGAAGACAAGTTCCTAAGTTCCTCTTTGGATTGGATGTATTGACAGAGGTCCACTAACAACTGTAAGCTAACGCTACCTAGGCTCTGTACCATGTCTGGAGCAAGTGATGGGCAGAAACCCTGGAAGCCTATGGTTAGGAAAACAGCATTATCAATGGACAACCTGCAAGACGACCTGTAGTTATCAAGTACCTAATCTGAAGCAGATGATATGCGGTCAACAACAGTGGATGGGATGAACAACTTTCAGGAGGCAATCAGAAAGAAAAAGTAAAAAGAGGCGAGAGTCGGCGAAGCAAAGTGAAGGAATTTATAGTGATGGCGATAAGAAAGATAAGAAAAGGAATGTTTACCTGGGTGAAAGACGAAATATTTTAGCTGGGAACCAAACACAGCAGCATGATTGAACGAACGCATAAGACGACTCAGGTAGAAGGAGGTTGTACTTCCCAAGTGATGTAAGCATGTCATTCCACTGTGGGCTGTTACACTGGGAAAGCAGCATAAGGTGTTTGAGTCACTGTTAGAGGAAGGTCGTAAAATGTCCCATTCGACTGTGGCTGAGGATGAGGCAGTCATGCTTCTGAGGACGAGAGGGTTTAAGAATGATATAATGACGATTCCTGAAAACACAGAAATAACATACCAAAGTGATCGTCTTCAGGTATTCGACATAAGTTGAGTTGATGATTGAAGTGCTAGCTATGATGAAAGGAGACGTCCTAGAGAAGACTCATCCAAGGAATCGAGTGTATGAGAACCTGTAAATTTATTGAGCGACCAGTGTTGTGCTTCAGGTGCAGCAGATTGGATCATGTGGCCTGGATGTGTCAGAGCGAATTCCGACGATCTTATTTGTGAATAAAATCACAACTCGCTGGAATGTGGTCGCAAAATCAAGCCCGACCAACGTGTTGTGCAGCGTTGATGCGACTGTGGCGGCATGCGGGCTCCTCGCCTTGCAATAAGAGGCTACAAAAGCCTGACGCCCACTGCCAGGACGTTGGAGAGGTGGAGCAACAGAGACTGGGACGGATGAAAGAATAGCTACGGGGGGAAACACCACCACCTCCACATAAGAACGTAGGCAAGAAGAGGATGGAAAAGAGTGATATGTTGAAGATGACAGAGCATCACCAACAGTTGTATCAGAACATATCAAGGCAACTGACGAGTCGGTGATGTGTATGGGGCATTGGTTCAGTTCCAGCAATGAATTCATATCCTTAGGAAAAAGAAGTCGTTCAGAAGGTAAGTGATCGTTCTAGTGAATACAGAAATGTGTTGAGGAAAATAAAGCTAAGAAATTTTGAAATGATATTGTGATGAATGCAGACAAATCACCCTTGGTGTTCGGGATTGGAAATGTGGACGTATGGGAGATGACCCAAGCAAGGTACTGCATGACAGGTTACTGGCTCAAGCGGAAGTAGCATTAGAATAATCAGAAATGCTAAATACAGTTAGTTTCAGTTGTTCAAGGGAAAAATTGCAAATGATAATTTGAATATATA
>JAUUDZ010284983.1:0-16656 GCA_032361705.1 Panulirus versicolor | reverse complement strand
GGGAGAGCTGAGGAGAGTAAGGTGAAATTGCCTGGAAATACAGAGAAAATGAGTGAGGAAAGGTAAAAAAAAGAGGATATATGTGTCAAAAGTGAAGGGAACAAGGAGTAAAGGGAGACCAAACTGGAGATGGAAGGATGGAGTGAAAAAGATTTTGAGAAATCATTGCCAGAGTATGCAGGAGGGTGAAATGCAAGCAAAGGATAGAATAAATTGAAATAATGTGGTGTACTGGGGTTGATGTGTTGTCAGTGGACTGAACCAAAGAATGTGAAGCATCTGGGGCAAACCATGGAGAGGTCTGAGGGGCCTGGTTGTGGATAGGGAGCTATGGTTTCAATGCATTACATATGACAGCTATGGAATTAATGTGAGCAAATGTGACCTTTCTTTCTTTGTACTTGGCACTACTTTGCTAATGTGGGAAATGGTGAGCAAATAATAATAAAGTGTATAAGGGGGATGGGTTGGGGGTCAATTGCTAAATTCAAAGGGGCAGAAGGTGAGATGTCTGATCATTTCTTGGTTAAGGTGAGTGCGTACATTTGTAGTGGTTTTAGAAGAGGAAAAGGCATGCAAACTACGTCATAAAAGTGTGTATAAACTTAGAACACAGGCCTGTGTGCAAAGATAGCAAGTGAAATTGAGTAAAAGTAACATATTGTGAGAGTAAATGAATTAAGATGCGGAAGAGGAGTAGATGCTATTTAGGAAAGCAGGGCTTGCATGTGCATTCATACAGTGTGGCTTACAGATAGTGGTAAGTTAACATATTTTCTGAGCAGTGGCAGCAAGTAATAATGAGATGAGGAAATTATGTTGCTGACAAATTATATGAGCGGTTCTTAGACAATATCTACAGAGTTGCTGACAAATTATATGAGCGGTTCTTAGACAATATCTACAGAGTTGAAGTCTTAGTGACTGGGAGGAGTACAGAGATGGAGTGTTAGTGACTGGGAGGAGTACAAGAGAATGCAGCAGAATGTCAGGAGAAAATGCAGGGGCTGAAGCAGTGGGCAAATAAGAGATGGGGTGCGAAGTCTTCCATGAATTTCTGAGAAATTAAGATAGTGTTCTGATAGAAGGTGAACAGCATGAGGACATTATGAGAAGAACTGGGAACAAAACTGAGGGAAGCAGATGGTAAAATGGTAGCAGGCAAAGGAGCGAAAGATAGAGATGGAGTGAGTATTCTGAAGGAATGATGAATGTTTGGACGACATGGTAGCAAATGTGCTGTGTTTGGGACAAGGTAGTAAGTGAAGTAAGAGATAGGTAATGAAAGCCTTGTGTAACATGAGGAGTGGCAAAACAGCAGGAGTGGATTTGATTACAGTTTTGTTTCTCAAGAAAGTGGGAGAGCAATGTTGATTAGTTGGTCAGACTATTCAATGCTTAAAGAGTCCAAAGTAAGGTGCCTAAGGATTGACAAAAAGCATGCACACTGCCCTTATATAAAGACAAAGGGAACAAAAGTGAATGCTCAAATTACCTAAGTCGATTAAGTATAACTGGTTAGGTGTATGAGAGGTTGGCGATTGAGTAAGTGGTGGAACACACAGAATCTATGACTGGATAGGAGCACAACAGTTTCAGGGTAGGTAGAGAAAGTGTGCACCAAGTGTTTGTTCTGAAGAATACATATCAGAAATGCTTAGAGAAAAGGAATTAACTGTATGAGGAACTTCAATATTTGGAGAAAGTGTATGACAGGGTTGAGAGAGAGGCCTTACAGTAAGTACTGCAAATAAATGGAATAAATGGAAAGTAACTAAATGTAGGGAAGTGCTTTAACCATGAGAGTAAGGCACCTGTGCAAGTAGGAAGGGAGGTCTGCATCAAGGATGTGTGATGTCAGTGGGGTTGTTTATGAATAGAGTGGAAAGGGAGGAGAATGTGAGGGTCTAAGAATAACAGGCAGGTCTACTGCAAGCTGAGCTGTGGGCATGAAAAGTGAACTAGATGCTGTTTGCAGATGACAGAGCTCTGGTGGCACACTTCAGAAAAACTCCAGAGGGTGATGACAAGTTCAGGAAAGTATGTGAAATAAGAGAGCTGAGAATAAAAGTGAACAAAAATAAGGTAATGAGGTGCAGCTGGAGGAAACAGAGCATTTTCAGTCCCTAAGAGTAGATGTGGCAGCAAATGAAAGCATGGATGAACTGAGTCATAGTGTAGGAGACACAGCCAAGATCTTGGGTATATTACGAAGTGTGTGGAAAGAGAGATGAGTGTCTGTTTGGCAAAGACAGGTGTGTATGAAGGTAAGCAGCAGTGACAGAGTTGTATGGATGGGAAAACAGCCTTTAACACAAAAGAAAGGAAGAGGGTGGATAATGCACTGTGTGAGGCAAGTTCATCAGTCTAAATGAGAAAGCAGATCATGGTCTGCTAAAATGGTGTGGACAAATGGAGAGGATGGATGAAGAAAGACTGAGATGGTCTACATGTCAGAAGAGGAGGAATGATGGGGAAGGAGGTGGAGACCAAAAAGGATATGGAAGAATGAAGTGAAAGAGGCTCTAGGGTATTGCAGCCTGAATATCTATCCATCAATCTATCCATATTTCTGACCCCTGTTCCCATCTGGAACTTCCTTAAGGAGGTGGCCATGGCAATAGAGTCCTCATAACTTGTGAACTCTAGTGCCACTTCTTAGCCTCACCCTTAACAGGCCACTAGCAGAGGACAATTCTAATGCATTGTTTGCAGAGGCTCCTACAAAATGTTCCTACTGACTACTGCAACCTAATGCTCTAGCTTAATGTTCCTAGCAACAACCTCTACCTCATGTTTCTACCTAATGCCCCTGCTTAAATATTCCTATCAACTAATTCGATCTACTGTGCCTATCATTTTGCCAAAAAGCAATGTATAAGTAGCAAGAATATTTTCAAAGAAAAAACATCTCTATCAACTTCCCTTCGCATGCACACCATTCTCCTTCATTACTCATTTTTAGAAAAACTGATTCACAACAGAATCAACATATCCTACTCTCTCCTATACATCGCACTCCACTTCCTCACAACATAATGACCTCACACAACATGTTCTTGTTGGCTTCAACCAAACATATCTCCCTCAAACACACAGCATTAGTTGCACCAGAAAAATCCTTATACAAAAGATACTTAACACCACCCTTCACAACACCGACAAAAAGTGGTTGGCCAACTTCATAGTTGGCTGCCAATCAAGAGTCATTCATGAAGGCTATATTTCTAAAACCCTTGAGCACTATAAAGGAGTTCCCAAGGAGCAGTTCTTTCTCCAACTCTCTTAAATCCACTTATACATGAACTCCCCTTACTTCATCCAGACCACAGCATGAAGGTCCTCTCCTATACAGATGACTTAACAATCACATCACAGCACCCTGACACCACAGAAGCAAAAGCAAACATGCAACACTACATAACTGGAACAACGGCTCATCCAGAAAAGAACATACGAGTCTTCACAGTAGTAGTCAGTCACCATTTTGACCCCAGACATGCATGAATCCAAACTACACCCAACAAAACACCAACTATTCTGGGCATCATGTAGGATACGTACATAATGTTCACTCCCCTTACCAATAAAATCAATACAAAAGCATCACAAATTAAAACTCCCAGTAAACTAACTGGCACAAATATGGATTAAAAAAAAAGCCCTCAACATCCACTACAAAACAATTCATCTGCTCCACATTATTATCTCATCTCCCTGGTCTTCCATTCTTTCAACAGAAAGTATAAAAAAACTGTAAACCACAAAAATAATGCATTCAGAACAATCAATGGCTGCCTAGCAACCACAAACACTCACAACCTGAAAAACAAAACAAGAAGATCCTCTCAATACAGTTCTCCGTCAACATGCTCAGCACTCAATTTTATGCAACAGCAAAAGACACCTCTCACCCAAACCACTCAATAACTACCACCAACCCTCAAGTAGAAATAAAACAGTTAACCCCATCTCACACTTCAGTGACCTCTACTCACAGATCTCCCCATCCCCAACAACTATGACACTGGCAAAACACATACATACTGAAATAACCCAACAAGCACTAAACAACCAATGTCCTAACTCAGTCTTAAACTCCAACACACCAGACACATCCATCAGAAACCACACTCCCAAGACAAACAGGAGTCATACTCGCCCACATAAGCTCTGGACATCACCAATTGCTATACCACTGCAAACACCATTTCAACATATCCCAAGACCCTTTATGTCCATAATGCTTTAATGATGCAGATAATTCTGAGCACTTACTACTCAACATGAGCAAACACACAACACAACACTTTTCACCCATGGTTCTAACCAGTGAATGTGGTCACCTTCCTGAGTGCTGCAAAGCCTCATAAAGGTACTCCTTAAGCAGAAAATAAGTAAATAATTCTATATTTTGAGTCTGAATGGAGAAAACGTATATGACATTCATCCACTACACCAATAACATCATCACAAAAGCAACACATAAACAAATTGCCCACAGAACACTAACTGGAACCAGATTTGGAAAAAAAAAAAGAATACTAGTATCCTCTATAAACAATTCATCTGTTCTATGCCAAAATCTGCTTCATCTGCCTGTCTCCCACCATCTCAAAAGCAAATATAACAAAGATGCAAAACACACAAAATAGAGCAGTGAACAATCACTGGCTGCTTAGCAACCACAAATACTTAGCACTGACACAGTGAAACAAAGATCCTCTCAATATAATCCAATCTCACCATGCTCAGCTCTCATTTCTTGGCAAATGCACTAAACCCCTCCCAACAACTAAACCCCAAGCAGAAACAAAAAGTGTAACCCTTCTTCACACTTCAGCAACCTCAACTTACAGATCCTTCCACCCTCAGCAAACTTAACACGCACACTACATACACTAAAATAATCCAAAAAGGGTACTAAACAACTACCCTCCCAACTCGGTCTTAAACATGACCCCACTAGGTGATCCAACCAGCCCAATAAGACATGGGGGTTGATTTTCACCCATAAGTTGCATTCATACTCATAACCCTAAGATGAAAATAGTCTCTATGAAAAGAAAAAAGAAAAACTCCATGACTGAGGTAAGGGAGCCTATTGTCTATCAAAATGACAATCAAGGTCAATGGGGTGCAGACTCCTAATGGCAAAAGCCTGACTGGCTGACATTCAATCTAGGACTCTGAATCAGTATAATCTCTGGGACAACATCATTTTAGTCTCTTCCTAAGTGTATTTTCTCTCTCTCTCTCTCTCTCTCTCTCTCTCTCTCTCTCTCTCTCTCTCTCTCTCCCCCACATAAAGGACCCATACATCTACAAAGCCTCCTCTGCAAAGAACATGAAAAAAAGAGGGAGGAAGAATATGCAACCTATGCAAACACTTGAGGGACTCATGGATAAAGGTTGTAAGTTGTAATGCTATGCATATAATAAATGACTATACAGTAAACGCATACACTTCTTAAATGGGCAAATAAATTCTCAGCAGTGCTTATGATAAGCACACCAAATGAGCATACACTCTCAGCAGAGTACATGATATGGATATCACATACACATACATGTTCAGCAGTTTCTGAACTATAACAAACCTCAACAGTTTCAACAAATGTCAATAGCATCCACTGTCCCAGAGAATGAGGTTTATATCTGTTAGGATGAAAAAAAGCTGGCAAATTACAGCAAACCAGCACTGTAACTTGAAGAATAATGAGATGTATCCCTACTGACAAGCATTCCTGAGGAGAGGTTGCTGATAGGTCAGAGAGTAGACCCGGGAGAAGCTATGCCAGGCAGCTAAGGAAGTTGAATGGCTTATAGCTTGCTCATTAATTACATAGGGAGCTATGAAGTCTATGGTCCCTGGAGGTCCAAGATATATCTCATGGTCAGTGAGGCAAATTGACCTTGGAAACTAACAGATCATTAACCAAGAAGCTGTAAGCTAATACCACGCATTGGCAGACTGTGACAATATGGTGGGACTTTCTTAGTATCAAATATCAACTGCTGTATACAATATATTCAGTCATTGGTGGTTGTGTATCCAATATACATGATTATTTATTGTCTTCTACAGAGCTGCTTGGCCAACTGAATCCTGAGCAGGAATTTCAGAATAAGGGTTCTTGGCTCAAATCTAGGTTAAAATCATAACTACTACAAAAATGTGACTAAAACAACTTTAAAAAGCTTACCTTTGTACCTGATGCATTAAAGGCAATGGCTGCTAATGGACTGTCATGTGCTGGTATCATTGTTTTAGCTTGCTGGGGAAGATAATTATGCAATATTACTATACTGTACATCAACATGAGACATACAAAGAACAAACATTAATCAAAAACTTATCATGAGAACCTAGCCTTTTCAATCTAAAATTTTTATTACACAGACCAAAAACAGTGTATACAGTATATTCTATGGCACAAACCCCTTTCTATCTTTAGCTTAATAAAACACATAACTCAAATGAATAACATCCAAAATCACAAGTTTCCTTGACTTAGAAAAAAAAAAGCTCATGAGTGAAAGTTGGGAGATGTCTTCCCCTCCTTCTACTGTTACAATGTGAAAAATTTTTGAAGACATGAGAAATTTTGCAGAACAGAGGGACTTGGAAGAACTATATGATGTAAGTGACATGTTTTGTGGAAGGTGCTATGAATATACAGAATATGAGGAAATATACTAGATGCAATGAGGAGTTTTCATTGATGTGAGAAGGTTTCTATGAAGTGAATGCATGACAATTCAGGCACATGTTCAGTGGCTTCTGTATTGACCTTGCATCTTGTCTTGTCATACAATACACTCAGTCGGTGTTTGTAATACAACGGAACTTGAACAGCAATAGTTCACTGGGTCCTTTCGAGGAGGCTGTTTGTGACAGTGGAAGATATCAGAAACTCACAGAATAGTGTAGTAAAAGCTAGAGGGTATTCAGATAATTGAAAGAGAATAATCTGCAAATTGTTATTTTTGACTATGGAGGCACAAATGATGAAAGTTGTGGGCATGAACTGAAGTATCTACCAAGTCTTTTCTTAATGATGCAGAGACGGGTGGTTTCTAGAACACAAAGAAGAAAGTGTACCTCTTATGCCCAGGGAGTGTAGTTTCAGATGGGTTTATGTCTGATAGGTTTCATGGAGCTTAAGACTGGGTTGGAAAGGCAGCTGTTTAGTGCTTCTCATTTTCTTACGGATCATTTATTTTGTGCATGTCATATTTTGTTGAAGCAAGGTAAGTTTTTCTATTTGTGAGTTTGTGCTTGGTTATGAGTACCTTTGGTGAGAGGAGTCTAGTACTGTTGCAAAACAATATAACGGCAAAATTAATGAAGTGAGATTCTAATGAATGTGTTTTCTGTTTCGTTGTGCAGGTACTGAATATTTGTGGTTGCTAGACAGCCAGCGACAGATCTGAGAGCCTTGTTTTCAGTGGTTTGCAGTTTTGTCATGCTTGCTTTTGACAGGGTGGACGGCCAGGCAGTGGGAGTATAGGTCAGGGTGAAGCAATTGAACTGTTTCTTGAGAATAACAAGAGATTCTTTTCCTTGTCCAAAACTGGTGCCAGTAAGTGTTCTGAGGGTGTTTAGTTATTCAACTGCCTTTGTGTTGATATTTGTGGTGTGCATAATAATGCCATATATGTGCAGTGAGTTGACAATGAACTTATGTCTTGTCTGTGATGGAGAATTTCAGCAGAAATGCAGGCTTTTTTTTTTGTGAGCCAATTTCATAATTGTGTGATAGAGAAAGCACTGCTCCCTAGCGCAATGGAGAGAGCACTGCATCCTAGGGCACCCCCTTGTAGAGTTTCAGGGTTGTGTAGGTGAAGCCTTTGTGAGTGACACTAGTTAGCTTGGTGACCAGCTATGAAGCTAATTAAAAACTTTTTGTCATTTTTGTGGAGGGTGGTGTCAAGTACCATCAATCTGAGGATGACATGACCCAAAGCCAAGCTGTGTGGGTGAGAGCTGGACATTTTGCTTGAATGTTGTGGATCAGTTTTTCAAGGAATCTGGATACTGATGACAGTATTGATTAGGGGTGACAGGAGGATGTGAAGCTGGGTAGCATGAAATTTTACAATGAATACTATGATGGCAAGTTTAGGATTTTGTTGTACCTAGGAGTTAAACCTTTAGCTCACATGTTAAGGTCTGAAAAGGGGAATCCCTCTGCTTTAGTTATGGCTGATCTCGGTCAACTGGTATGATATCCAAACATGTAACTGAAATATACAATAATCAGAAGAACCTTTCCCATCTTGATAAAAAGTATAATCAACTTTTAAATCCATCCTTACCAAATTTTGAGCATCAAAGATCTGTACTTGACCTATTGTGTTTGATCCTGGATAGGCCAGGAAGCAGTTGTCATTACTAATGGAAAGAGCACAGAGACCCGTAGGATTAGGAGGAGTGTCTCGGATAGTGTGGAGGACCTTCATGTCTCGAATGTTGTGGATGTATAATGACTCTTCTAAGCATACAACCAGTCTCTGTAAAAAACAAATATATCAACATTTCACAATTAATGCTAAACATATCTAAAACAAATTGTAACACCTCTGTAAAGACATGCATAAGTTGTCATATCTAAGATGCAAGAAAAAGTCTACAAAAAAATACCTCTCCTTCCTTCCTCACATAAAAAATGCTGGCATACTTGTACTCACAAAGACATCTATGAATGCATGTGCTCTCAATGTCATCATCAGTTGATCTAAATTCTCCTCTTGAAACTATCTTTATGCCAAAAATCTTCATTACTTTTATTATTAATTTGGGGGAACAATTTAAGACTTTTAGCACTGCCTGAGCCAAGTAAAATATAGAACTTAAAATAAGCAAGGGAAATTAGCTATGTCTGCTAGGACAATAATATCAAACACAAAGCCAAAAGTAGTAAAGATTTTGTTTCAAATTCAAATCATAATTATTAGTAAAGCTTTTGTTTCAAATTCAATCCTAATCTGGTGTGGCTTCAATATATCAAGACTAGTGACCACATCCAAAAGGAAAAGACATGATGGGGAAATGAAGTATATATCACCTTAAAAAAGTTTAAAGATGTTTTGTGAAATTATCAAATCATCAAGATAAAAAGTGCATGCACACACACTCATATATGCATGTGCTCTCATTCTCATCATCAGCTGATGATCTAAATTCTCCTCATATAATTAGGACATAAGGGTAGATCTGATTAGGGTGATGTTTGCTTTAGAGTCATCTATCCAGGAGGTACTTTGGCAGGCATAATAATTTGAAAAAAAAAAAGAAAAAAGGTAGAATTCAGTGGTTATCATACCTTGTGACAGCCCATGTGTGTGTGTGTGTGTGTGTGTGTGTGTGTGTGTGTGTGTGTCTGTGTGTCTGTGTGTGTGTCTGTGTCTGTGTGTAAAGAATACAGTAAAAATAAATTTAGGGAGAGTAAATGAGGCGAGAGGACAAAACACCCCCACCATCACTGCAGAGAAGGCAGGAATGTTCAGTGATGTCAATGTTACAGTAGAAGTACTACGAATAGTAAAAGACAAAGAATGGCCACATCCATTCTCTAGCTGTCATGTGTAATGCACTGAGACTAGCGCCCCCTATCCACAATCAATCCCCACAAAAGTTTCCATGGTTTACACCAAATGCTTCAAATTTTCTGGTTCAGTCCACTGACAGCTCAGTGACCCCAGTATATCACATCATTCCAATTCACTCTATGCCATGCACGCCTTTAACCCTCCTGCATGTTCAGGCCCTGATCGCTCAAAATCTTTTTCCCTCCAACTTTCCATCTCCAGTTTGGTATCTCCATTCTCCATTTTCCCTCCACTTCTGACCCATTTATCCTCTTTGTCAACCTTTCCTCACTCATTCTCTCCATATATGCAAACCACTACAGCACACCTTCTGCTCTCTAAACCACACTCAAAATTTTCTATTACCACACATCTCTCTTACCCTTTCATTACATCCTCGACCAAACCACCTCACACCACATACTGTCTTCAAACATTTCATTTTCAACACATCTGCCCTCTTCTGCACACATACAAGCATTCAAACATACCCATTTTTGCCCTATCAGATAAAGTTCTCTCTTTCCACACATCTTTCAGTGCTTCCAAGACCTTCAACCTTTCCCCACAAACTATATTTCACTTCCATGTCCATTCCTAGATATCTAAAACACTTCACTTCCTCCAATTTCTCTCCATTTAAACTTATATTCGAACCAACATGTCCCTCAAACTTGTTAAACCTAAAATCTTGCTTTTATTCACATTCACACCCACTTCTTTCCCACACTCTTCCGAACTCAGTCACCAACTTTTGCAATTTTTCACTAGAATCCACCATCAGTGCTTTATCATCAGCAAACTACAAGTGACTCACTTCCCAGGCCCTCTCATATCCCCACAGACTGCAAACTTGCCCCTCTCTCTAAAACTCACACATTACCTCAAGGTTCTGTTAAAGATTATTAGAAAGCAAGTCGATAACTTTCAGTTGAGGAGGAATTTCCTAACTGAAAGACAACAAAGTTTTAGGGAGAGAAGGTCATCTTTTACTAGAGTTTTACGAGAGTGAGCCTAGTCATGGACAAAGGGGAAGGCTTGGCACACTGTCTGAATCTGAACTGCAAGAAGGCATTTGATTCTGTCATAGAGGAGGCTGATTACAAAGCTCAATCACCAAGCAGGAATAAGGGAGAACTCCTCCATTAGATAGATTATCTCAGTGAAACAAAGGACACATGTCAGAGGAACGTTTCCAAATGGTTTCAGGTGACCAGTAGAATGTCACAGGGTGTACTTCTGGGACCATTACACTTCTTGATCTATAGAAATGACTTCCTGAAGGTTAGCAATCCTATCTGAATATGTATGAAGATAATGCAAAGGTCATGAAAGAAGTGAAAATGAGGAGGATTGCATCAGTTGACAAGGGGACCTATATAGTCTCCAAAGTTGGTATGAAACATGGATGATGAAATTCAACCTTAGCAATGTAATGAGGACGGCACAAAGCAAAAGATGGCTTCAATAAGATTATTACGAAGACAGAAATATGCTTCAAGACTGTGTGTGTGAGAGGGCAGTAGTCATCATCACTAACCTGTTACTAGAGTCCCATCCAAGACGAATAGATGAGAAGACAAACTGTATGCTGGCAAATATCAAAATAGCTTCAGAGCATATAAAGAATTATCAAGCAAGCTATTCAAATAATACATAAGGCACCTAAAGAAGCACAAAGAACTCATGGAGAAGGTCCTATAGAGGGAACAGAGATGGTACTAGACTGAAGAGCTAAGCTACTGGGAAATGCCAGAGGCTTTAAATTTACAACCTTGGAAGAGAGGAAACTGAGGGGTGATCTCATCATGACCTTTATGTTTTTAAGAGATCAAAAACTTGGACAGTACTTTGAGAGATGGAGGGATAGAGCGACAAGTGGACATAATATAAAACTAAGTTAGCAACTTGTATATAAGGATGTAAAGAAAAGCTTTAATAGCATAAGAGTGGTGGATGAAAGGAACAGATTGACTGAGGACATCGTTACTGCATACAGCATATGTAAATTTAAGAGGTTGTATGACAGAAGAGAGTGCTGAAGATTATGGGACCCCACATGTGTAAAGCTCCCTCCCCATACAAATAGGTAATTTCAAATAATTACAGTCATTTGTGTAATGTAACAGCCTTTGTTCATAACTTAAATGAAGAAAAAAAAAAGGATGAGGAGTTTACTTACCGCACGATTTAGTTTAACAGCCAAGATGGTGTTGGGGTAACTGTAGTTACATATTTCAGAATTTTTCTTGAAGTGACAAACTTTTAGCTTCCGTGGTGAAGATAAACTGACTACTGCCACCAAGCTGCTTGAGAAGAGCCGCTCAACTATACAGGTGTCTTCATTCACTTTCATAAAAAGTAAAAAAATTATGAGCCACCATTATAATCGGGATATGTAAACATACACATACAAATTCCTGACTGATCTCTTGCATCAAGGTATAGAAAATAAATGACTTATTCTCATGATGCACTGACATGAAGTGAAATTTTTTTGTTCTTTTTATACCCAGTCAATCATTTCCCATATTTGAAACCTAACAGAACATATAAAACCTTAACTAAATTCTTCAACCACTAAAGGTAACTACACAAAGATGCGGCATCATTATTCTTTAATGCTTTTGTATAGAATTCTGCATGGTGATTTGGTATGAAAGAGATGAAGCACTTGTCATCTACTTAATTATAAGAAAAATGTTAAGCTCTGAAAAGAATCAGTGTCCTTCAAGCAAATATACCTAAAAAAAGAATGAGGAAAAGTAAAACAAGAACTAGTGCCATACATACAGCTATGATTACACCTTTTCTTGAGGGGGATAGATGGGATAGTATGAATGAGGATCACAGAAAAATACCATTAATCAGATAATGTATACGACGAAGATTTTTTCTTAATGACAAAAATATGCATTTACCACTCATTCACACAATCAATACTTTTTCCTTTTGTTATATACTTCATTTTAATACTTCACTATCATAGTAATCATTTATGCCTTCACCAAAGGACTGCCTTACCTGCTTCTTGTAACCTGATCTCTGCACAATTTGATAGTTGCATGCTTCCTTACTATCATGCATGCCGGAGGCTAATATTTCAACCATAAGACATCAAATTTCACAGATTAATGTCTTGTCTTTCATACAAGAATATGTGGAAGCAAAGAGAGACCAGAGTATTTGCAAATAATTCAGCATGCATTAACACATTTTACCTCTAAAGAAGTCAATGAAAAAAAATGTGAATGACTGCATCCCACAACACTTATTTTTCTTTTTTCCACTAAAAAATATACTTTCTACTTATAGTTAGGCCTGCTATCACCAAAAACATCAACAAGCACATTATTAAACCATCAGAATGCCAACCAGATCATGAATCAGAGAATGAGATTTTGTTTAACAAAATCCTTAAGGCAAGCCAGGAGCTCTGGGTGCATGTGCCCTGGACTACATGACAAGTAAGAGCATAGAGGAAGAGGTGAACTAAAGTAGAAAAAGGTTAAACTAGCTATTTTTCTCTGTATACAAGAGGTGGGCCCAAAAAATGTTTCACTTTAATTCCTGCCCTGAATATCCAAAAATCATTATCAAGGGAAAACAAATTTGGTCTTAAAAAAAAAAATGGAGAAACTCAACCTAAGGTGCTCCTGAAAACAGGGTGTTTTATATCAATTCCTACTTTTCTTCATATGAAAAGCATAGCCCTACCAGGGATATACATTGTTCTCGCCCAACACAGGACCCTGGTTCCCCACTGCTTATGACATAGCAATGGCCGAGTCATGGGGGAGCCATGTTAATGGGCTAAATCATTCCAACCCACCCATCATGAAATTTGGGAAAATCTTCATCCAAAGGTAACTCCCACTTGCTTCTCACCCTTTGAGAAACACAGATTCAATGAAATATGTAAGTTTCCTATCTCCTTGATCAAGATACAGGAGCCTCATCTAACAAAATGCCAATTATGGTTAATTAGGCAGAACCCAATTAGCACAGGATTGAATGACTCTCACCCAATTCCAGTTAGAATAAACCAGGGCATGAATCAATGTCATTACTCCCAAATGTACTATTTGAATCCATACTCCTGTATGCTCTTCCTGTTCTGGGCTTATTTACATAACTGGTCAAACCTGTCCACACCACCCATATATTTACTGTACAACACTTGAATACTTAGTTTATAAACCTTTCTATTTCCTTGTTCTATACTTTACTCCAACTTTGGTTATTCCTGACTTCCAATACTTTGTACAGTTATAATAAGAAAGTATAAGTGGTATCAGCTGAGATTTATTCCCAGTTGAAGTTAAGAGTCTTGCCCATCGATGGAAGCCCATACAGGGTTCATCTGACCATTCTCTACTTAGGTAAGACGTGAACAGGATTGCAGGGCAAGGAAACATTTTCAAATGCCATGGAAAAGATCTAACATATTTGACTATAGATGAACACTGTGGCAAGAGGGTCAAAGAAATGGGGTATCACAAAATAAAAACAGCTTCACTTAAAGAAAACTGGCTGCTGTATATGATGATAATTTGGGAAGATGAAATGGGAAGCCCCTAGTGAATGGGAAGAACTGAAACAGTAGTGTTTGAAAGAAGCGTTCATGGTGGAATGCTTGTATCATCTTTGATGCAGGTATGTGAAACCTTGCTTTCTTCTTGAGGACAAAACAGACAAAGGGAAGGGAACACTTATGAAACACAGTTGATATTAAGAAAATGCAATAAAGAATGAAGGCATCTGTCTAGCTCCTCAGAGGTCTTCCTCTTTTTATACTTTCAAGTACACTGTTGACTTCTTGTCAAACATCACCAGCCAAGTGTCCTAAATGGCCAAACCATTTGCAAACCTTAAAAGTATCATATACAACATTAAATTCATTATCTAGAGCTCATGATTTCAAAGACACTGGTCAGAATCAAATTTGTCATAAACACTCCTGGTTAGGTTTCACATTCATTAAGCATGAGAAGAGCAAAAGGGAGAAGATCACAATACTGTCATGACATTTTAGTGCCTTAAAAGAATGACCTACACACCCTTCAGCAAATAACAGTACAGTATGTGGTTTATGTGATGTACCTTATAACTACAAGCTGAAAACAGCATCATTTTTGTAAAGTTGTGGTTTGTATTCATACCTATGAAAGTCTTCATTATTTTCTTTCATACATATTCACCATTTCCCATACTGGCGAGGTAGCATTAAGAACAGAGGACTGAGCTTTAGAGGAAATATCCTCACTTGGCCCCCTTCTCTGTTCCTTCTTTTGGAAAATAAAAAACGGGAGGGGAGGATTTCCACCCCCCACCAGTCCCTCACCTTTTAGTCACCTTCTACGACATAGAGGAAATATATGGGAAGTATTCTTTCTCCCCTATCCCTGGGAATAGTCTTCCTATGATGGTAATTATCATTCAACTTTGAGTAATTTATTCTGTATGTATATGTTAAAATCACAAGGGTATGTTTCTTGTCACTGTAGGATCTTTATCATAATCCATACACAAAAAGTGGTAACAGTGAGATAACCTCTTATTGTTACTACACTTGAAATACTATAAAAACAGCTAAAACAAGACAGACAGATTATCATGAGCCACAAATAAAAAGAACCTAAAGTACATAAGGAAACACATCTTATTCTGTATATGATGCTTCTGCAAAAAGTACACAACTAAGAAAAACCAAACAAGCATTTTCTGAGGTGTATTCATAAGCATCCCACACTAATATAAAGCTGACCTTAGCCTATGACTGTAAATATACACTTGTTTCAGCCAATCCCTAATCAGTTTAAAAGCTGTCAGGAAAATACTAAGCAACTGATGAAAATGAAGTATAACAATGATCTCTTCATGTATCACGGTAAAAAGTTGTTACTGCATGCATGCACCTACATATGCCTTTCCTAGATCACTCTTAAGTTCAAAACATTGGCCAAAAGAAGGTGTGTATTTACCTCAAATGAAATCCAGTGCTGAGATACTAAACTAAGCATTTTGATGTGTATGAAATAGTGCTACATCTACTCAACACTTCAAACCATGGGAAAGTTCTATCTTGATATAATCAGCAGTTTTATTTCCACAGCCCAAAAAAAATGGCAAAAATAACAATAGAGACAAGGATTCACTTGACAGGGATGATCATCATAGAGGTGTTCAATGTCAATCTACAGAGAATTTTCAACGTGGTGTGCAGAAACAAAAATTATATCACAAGTTTGTACACAAACCATTAAGGAATACTATAACTATAAGCAGTATCATATACAATGACAGGGGTCTAAGATTGTCTTGTACACAAAAATTTGTCTGCTTTCATAAAGCTTGATGTAAAATCAGAATCAGTAAATATCATCAAACTTAGAATCTCAAAATACTGAAAACAGCAAAGTGGTCTATGTATCAACTTATGAATCAATAATATCTACCGGACATGCTTCCTCCCATATACATCCCATGCTGCATCTCCTCCATGCATCATATCACTCAATATTCCCCTTTCAACAAATGAAAATTAAGAGATACTCACCATTATCACAAATCTGCTCAACTTTATCAACTGTGTTCAGAGAAAACAACTTATAGCCTATCTTTGTGCCAACTCCAAGCGACCTGAAAAATATGATGAAAAGTTTTATTTAGTTTCCATCCTACCAGCAGTTCACATTTTTCAGTTGCAATACCTGCTACAATCGAGAATATTCCTATGATAAATACTACAATGAAATACACTTCATAAAAGAAGGGTTGGTCATCATTTGCATATGAGAAGGACTGACAAGCTTTCCTTGTTTGTTTTTCTATGTAAAGTTGATAGTCCTCAGGTCTGTTATGGAGTAGATTAATTTTATTTTCAGCTTATCTTGATACAGCAGATTTCAAATATGACATATAGTTTTATAGTATTCTCAAAGAACATTTTTTCACTGAATGGGGGAGGAATGGGATGTATTTCGGGAAGCAGTGATGGCTTGCGCAAAAGATGCTTGTGGCATGAGAAGCGTGGGAGGTGGGTTGATTAGAAAGGGTAGT